>VOQK01033428.1:1723-12496 GCA_015052645.1 Benitochromis conjunctus
ACTAAAACACCAACAGAATGAGAAGAAATTACTACGTTGTTATGTATGGACCTGCAGAGATATCAACTCAAGTTTGACTTCTATACAAACAGAAGCCTTTTTGTTTCCCCAACCCGAGAAGCTGCCCCCTGCTGGTCACTAGAAAGAATGTAGGCTTTATAATGTTAGAAAAATGGATGCTACACCGGCCGACTGCACCTTTTGGTTCAAAGTATTGCACAATAGTACAGCCCGTCCCCATTAAAACCTCAGCTGATATCTCTGCAGCTCAGCACACAGACGCGTTGGACATAATGTCAGAGCTGCTGTTTCGTTACAGTCTGTTGGTACTTTGAGTTAACTTTAAACTCATATTAAACACTGGAATCTGCAGTTTGAGAAGCTTTAAGATCAGACGCGAGGCTGAACTACGTGTGAATGGTCCTTTAAAGAGTTTACAGGACTGCTATGAATGATTCTGTGTATAGTTTCTTAGCACTGACCGCAGTCAGCCAGACCTAAAGAGATTTAAATACAGCGTAAAGTCATGAGTGTTTACAGTTATATTATAAAACATACACACGGTAAAAGGATGAGACCCACACAGAATATTTACATATATAAACAAAGAAGTCCATCGTAGAGCTGCGAGGTCTGCAGCCCGCACACTTAATGGCTAATATTCACTGTACATGTGTCCCACGGCTCCACAGCCTTCGCTAGCATAAGCGAGTGCGAGCTGAGGCCTCCAACTTGCCGCGAGGCCTTTTTTTTGTTCGGTTACCGACAGCGAGCCGGGGACGGCTCGCGCCACCGTCCGCTGAGAACCGAGCATCACTACGGCTGTTTTGTTCTGTTGTTTTAAACCTTTGACACGCAAACACACTCACACTCACTCACACGCACACTGAGAAATAACAGTCACCCAACCCCGCAAACCTGTCCCCAACAGAAGAGATGTGCAGCAGAGGTAAGCACCCTCACAACAAAATACCATGCACCACGTCTTAACTCCTATGTGTCAAATATCAAACTGCTGTGAGGAGGGTCAGAGACACTGTTCTAACTCTACAAAAGAAGAAGAATTATAAGAATAATGCACACGATTGACCCTTGTGGTGATGATGGTGGGAGGGGCCTCAGGTTGGTTTTCTCGACGTTTACAGGGAATAACGGCTCCCGTGGCGTCAGCCTCTCTGTCCGAAGTTCGCCTCCTGTCCGGGATTCGTTTCCATCGGGTCTTCTTTGAAGTTTTCACAGTGCTCCATTACTTTTCTGCAAGAACACGACAGTCACAGGTTGAATTTTTGTCCAAGAAGTTCTTAATTCTTAAAAAATATTTATTTATTTATTCCCCCCCCAATCTAAATTGTCTGTGCAGCCTCTAAGGTAGTGTTGGTTTGAGTCAGGAAAGATCCTTTTTTTTTAATTTTTTAATTTTTATTTTGTTACAATCTGTTCAGGTAATGGCATTAAAGCACCTAACAGTAGAAAAATGTCACCTAATACATGTTTAAGATAAGTGTTTGTGATATCTGACCTGCTGTGTTTGCAAGAAAAAGTACAGAAATATATGATCAGCCCCAACACTTCTTATCATCCTCTCTGCTGAATGCAGCAGAAGGCTTTTAAAAGCAGGAAAGTGAGTTTTTCTGGCTGCTGCCCAGCCTCTGACTGAGTCACCACAACATCATACAGCTCGTTCACAGAGCCGTCAGGCTCACCGGGCCATGTCCTTCGTGTCCGGGTGTGAGCTCTCCAGCTCCAGAACTTTCTCCAGAAGACTCATTCCTCCTTCTTTTATCAGCAGAGGACAATACTTGCTCGCTGCAGAGTGGGACAAATGCAGATGGAACAAGCATGAGATTCCAAGACAGTGGAATGGATGAAGGATAATTTAGGGCCAAAAGAAGCAGGTAAAGAACATTAAAGAAAACAAAAACAAACAAACAAAACAGTTTGGAGACAAGTAAAAGAGTAAAGATAACGTTTCACATATACCGAGTTATTCTGGTCTGTTAGGCGAGACCGGTGAAATATAAACCCTTCAGAACAGCTTTAGGGGTAAACGACACACGCTGCACTCTGAAAGCCTCTCGATACTCACGGTAAACTGACACCAGGTTGTAAAGCGCCCACGTGGCCCAGTGCTGACTGACGGGGGAGATGCTCTGAGGCAGCAGCCGCAGGATGGGCTCGAATGACCTGAGAGAGGACCGTCGCTTTGTTAATACATTCAGACAGGACAAGCCACCAGCGGCTGTGGAAGTTCACTGTAGAGGGGAAACGGTAACCAATCACCTGTAGTTGATGTTGCGCCGCGAGCTGACATCCCAGCTCTGGATGGCCTCCCACATCTTCTCCATCACCATGTCTCTCCGCGGCTCCTCCATCTTCCAAACCTCAGGCCCGTCGAACATGATGTGTGAGAGGACGCCGCAGGCGTTGTACGACACCTCGATCCCATCGGCCTTACTGTCCAGCAGGTTACTGCAACGAAAACAGACGTGGAAGACATGAAGAGGCTGAGAGGAGAGCCTGTATGGACGAATAGTTACCACCAGCAGAGTCTCAGTCCAGGTGTTTCTGCCGCTAGTACCTGAACACTGTGATGAACTGCGGGGTGAGCAGCTGTGGCCTCAGAGCTTTGACCTCGGCCACGTTTCCCAGAAGACCCAGCATGTTGCGATGAAGCTCCTGCTTGTCTGGAAACTCCTGCAGACAGAGATCGTACAACATGAGCTGAAAACATTTAGAAATGATGACCCAGCGAAATTCTCCATGACGATTACAGGACTGTGTAGTGATGTGATGCTTATATTCCCTCAAATCCACTCAGTGTCTACAGATGAAGACAGAACTTGCAACAGAAATAAACATAAAAAGTGAAAATGTAAGTACTTTTTGAAAGGAACATGATGGCAAAATAAAGGTACTTGCTGAGTTTAAGGATAATGGTGAGCTTTTTTTTTCTTCTTCTAACCCTTTCACACACAGTGGTCACTACAGTGGACAGCTATTCAAAGGCTGTTGTCTTGTATTTGTGTCAGTGTTGATGGTATACTTGCACATAAACCACTACATTGGACACTGATGTGTCACTCCACACCAAATTCATATGTCAAAATGTATGCTGTCCACCTAAGTGGACATGTTTAAAAGTACATTTTTAAAATGAAGTTCAGAAATCTTTTTTTTCATGCCTAAAGATGAATAAAAATACTTCAGAAAAAAATTCTGATTGAGGTCGTCATAATTCATGCATGACAGGGTTAAGGTGTTCCCTCTCACACAAAATTCATTTTAACAGGAATATTTATTTCAGCATTTTTCAATTATAATTATCATCATCTTAACAGTGTGTGAAAACGAGCTGAACACGAGCAGTGAAAGAAGGGCTGCATTTTATTTTATAGCCCTAACAGCTCTTTTCAGGGTTTCGGCTTTAATAATAAAAGCGATCGTTGTTCTCGAGTCATTTCTCGCGAATGGAGCATCTTTTTCAGTTCTTAAGAGTAACAAGCAGCCTGGCTCATCTTCATCACCATAGTTTTGTTTTTAAGTCACTGACAGGTGCAGCGTGGACTCACCTGCAGACACTCCAGGAACAGGCTCATGCCCCGACAGTTGAGGAACATCTGACAGTTGTCAGGCGTCTCGTCTGTGATGTTCCACAGAGCGCTCCAGGAAAACTCCATCACCTGGTCACACTGAGACACGCACACAAACACAAAACATCTGCTTTAAACAACAAAAGGTACAAAAGGTATAATTGAATAAAGGTTAGTTTTCATTTAAACGACGGCCTAGCAGGAAGAAGTGTTATGTTTTCACTGCTGTTTGTTTGTCTGCTTCTCACCAAGAATAAATAAAAACAACAAATACTGGACATCAGAAGATTTGGTGGAGCACAGACAAAAGAAGAGATGCTGTAGCACTGTAACACCTAAGTCATTATAGATGTCTGGAAATTTTCAAAATAAAATACCTCCATTTGATTCACTAAGAGAGAGATATCCCTGTGCTACTTTCAAGGCATAAGATGCTACAAACAGTCTGGCATAGCAATGTAGTCACATGATTACTGGTCTGGGCATACAAAGGGTTTTAATAGTAAAGCAGGGCTCCTTTTGATGTATACAGTAATATTAAAAATAAGCAGGAATAGTTCTCTTAAATGAGCCGGTGCCAGCCTGTAAGCCCTGAAGAGCTCATTAAACTTTGCTGTGAATCCGGAGCGCTCTCAGTGAGACAGTGCACCGGCCTTTGTGAGCGCTCTTTCAGTTTCTAAAAGCCACATATAAATCTGTAAAGCACTTAAACTCACCATTCTGTCCTGTAACTTCTTCTGAATTAAATTCAGCATCGTCTGAGAATGAGAAAGAGTCAGGAATGAATTTATCATCTGTATAATCAGCAGCTGATTTCAGTCAAAATGCAACATAAAACATGAGAAAATGCGGCGTTGCTACAGAGAAACTATCCTGAATCCACTTTGAAGGCAAGACACTAGCAACAGAATCCAGAAGGTTACCTTTAATATAACATCTGCTTTAAGTTATCATAAAACAGACTAAATAATGCTGTCACAGCCATATATCACACCATAGATGTAGTACAATTTTAGCATTTTAGCCTGTGGTGAGTGCGATGGCATGTTGGTATGAAATTCAAATTACAGAGCACGTTCTTTTTCCAAACATGGCTAAAGCGCTGAGATTTGATCTGAAATATCTGCACTGCTGTCATCACATGCTCTCAGCATGTTCACACAGCTTTCCTCTGGGTGCTCTGGTTTCCTGCCACACCAAAAATAAGCTTGTTAGATAATAGGAACTCCTGCTGCTGACCTTGACTGACAGTAAGTAACAGGCCTGAGATCTGAAGCGGATCACCGAGCTCTCTACTGAGGAGGAAATTTATCCAAAACTTTCCAAGGTTTCTTTACCCTCACAAATCCCATTTTGCCCACGGCCTCCTTGTGGTGGTTGTCCACCTGGCAGACCAATGCGTTGCAGAGGTGCACGGCGATTCTCTGGATGGACTCATCCTGCCGGGCCGGCTCCAGGATCTTCAGCAGCAGCTGGTTGACGCGGCTGTACTGGAACTCAAGCTCCTCGGGGATGCTGAAGTTGCACAGAGTCAAGCAGCAGTTCCTCTGGACCTGGTGAGGAAACAGGAACTCACAGATTCACAAATCAAACATAATCGAAGAGGATGATTCTAAACTGAGTGCTAAAATGCATAGTCAAGGTTTCCTATCAAATAGTGGACCTGAACAATTTCTGAGCCCTCTATGATCTCCCAATCCTGCCCCTAGTTCTGGAGACACTGTTATTAACACACTTCTGTCCTACAGTAAAAACACAACTGAAGGTTTTAGAGCTCCACATAACACAAACTTGGCCCTTCTGCTTTAAATTCTAATAGTGTGGCCATTGACAATAAAACTCTCCTCAGCTTATTTACGCAGCAGCTGGATCGTGGGTTGATATTGGACTTACAGTGACCTCCTGGTAGTGCTCCATCCCATTCAGCACCACCTGAATGACCTCCCGCCGTAACCGCACGCTCTGATCGCTGCGGTACTCCGTGTTGGTCAGGTAGAAAAGTGCGGCGCTGCCCGTCACTTGGATGCTCTTATCGTATTTATGGCACTTCAGCGCTGCGATGACGAGCTGCAAACAAGGACACAAAGGTTTCAGGAGAGGAATGAGAAGCAGGCAGGAGAGATGATCACAGGAAGTCATCGAAGGAGGACTTGAAGTCCTACCTGCAGAGCGCGGAGCAGCTGGCTGCAATGTTGTATCCTGGCGATGTCAAACAGCTGATTGATGGCTCTGTGGGCGAGCTCAGGGCGAAACTCTGTGTAAGCCTCGATGGCGTTCAGGACCTGGTCTTCATTCTTTGATCCAGTCACCTGAAAAAGTCCAGAAACACAAAGATTTAACCAACAAAACAAACCTTGAATAAAGCACTATAGATCGTATTCCTCTGCAGTCCAGCCTGGTGTGATCAGCTGAAAGAAATCCGTGTTCAGGTACCTTATAGGCAGGGATGTGTGTCACATTACAGAGGGTGGTGTCGTACAAGCCCAGAAACTGCAGGGGCCTCTTCAGCTCCTGGAAAGGGTAAATGCTGCTCTTGCAAGGTTCAATGCTAACGGAGAGAAAAACGCAGCTCGTTAAGAACCTCATTTATCACCTGAGGGTCAGCAAAGGGAGATTCCAGCCTCGGCTCAACGGTACCCACCTCGGACGCCCCATCGCTTCTTCAAAGTGTGGAACTGTGCAGTTGTCCAGCATGATGTGTCCCGAGATGTCCAGTGACACCAGGTGTACCAGACGCTGAACGATGGCTGTCAGGATTTTCTTGGTCATCTTAAACTTTGAGATCCGCCTGCTCTCCTGGGAGATGTCGAGATGCCTGAAGGAGGAGTTCAGGAGGATCATCAGTGACTATTTTTCAAGTGATCAGTGGGCATACGAAGGGAGCTACACACGTATTAAGATGACAACATGCAAACTGCTCTAAGCACTCAGTTTATCACAGTTTTTTTTCCTTCTCTTGGCTCAGTATGATGTCACCAAGGAGGGATTTCCCAAATATGGTCTTCTAAGGCCCACCCACTTGTGTTTACGAGAGGCAGCTAATCAAAAGAGGGTTGGCTTAAATTGGGGAGAAAGTAAAGCAGCTGGTTTGTGCTTGAGTGAGCTGAAAAATAAAACGAGGAGCTGAAATTGAGCAGAAAAGTTACTTTTAACTTGGACTTAAGTAAAATATATAAAAATATTCTAATAAAGGTCAACCTACAGTTTACCAGCAAAATATGTACGAGGACACTATAAATGCATTACTTTATCTACTGGCCACAGAGTTATCTGCATTTGCTCCCCAATCTGTAAACAAGCTTAACAACATTTTACAGAACCAGTATCACCAAATATGGTGCTTCTCTTTGATAATAGAATACAAAGTCTTTACAAAGTCTTTTGTTGAAGATTGAGCCGTTTAGCCACAATGACAGGGAGTCTGTTTTGATTAATAAAGATAACACTTTAAAACTTGGTACTGCTACAACAAAAACCAACTACCTCCAAATTCTTAAGCTTTAAATCAGCAACTAGATGGTTTAAACTTGGACACAGTTAGATGTTCCAACAGTACAGTGATCCCAAACCCTCATCAAAACTGGTTTTAAAATAAATAAAGCAGGCTAACATTAAGCTTCTGGACTATCCTTCCTGCTTAAAAGCCAGAGTTCATGCCAGGACACCAAACAATTTAAATGATGTCTACCAATTCTGCCAAGAAGAGTGATCAAATATCCAATCAGAATTATTAGGGAAGCTTGTCGATGGCTACCAAAACATCTGGTTGCTAAGGACCCCTCAGCAACTTGACATTTAACCAAATATTAGCAGAGAGATATCCTTTTAACCACGTGTGGATTTGAGAAAATCTAAAATAAATTCAAACTTGTGCACTCCATTTTTGTTGTTTTGTTTGTTTTTTAGTCATTAAAGATGTATGCTGTACAGTCATTTCACAGAACAGTTCAAAGACATAATAAAAAGCCCAAGATTCTCCATCATTCACACCCATGATTAGTTTATGGATGCTTCAGTGTCTGATGAAAGGTCTCCCTTTTACCTACAAGAGATCACTACAGCAGATTGACCTGAATGTTTTGATTTGGCACTGATTTTCACACTGGTTGCCCTTTCTGACCCTCCTGTGGATTTAGGTCTCCTCCCAATCTTGAACCAGATGTTAATACTTTTTATTTGATGTGTTAAATTAACGTTAACCCCTCATCTCCTATCCCACAGACCTTACCTGAGATTAACGAGCTCCAAAACTGTGCTGATCAACTCCTCGGATAGGTCCACGTTGTAGAGAACAAGAGAGGCCAGTCTGTCCCTCCACTGGGTGAGAAACGATGTCCCCAGTAACTGTACATTGGACAGATCTAGCGAAGTGAGCGACTTCAGGGGTTTGAGCAGTGTCTCGGGGTCCAGCTCCTTTGGCATGCCACCCAGGTTGAGCAGCCGGAGCCGGTTGAATCCCTGGAAATTAAAGTCTGTTTCTAAAGCATGCCGAGAGGCAGGGCTCTCCTCCTCGTCCTCGTCCGTGTCCTCGTTGCAGGCGAGCGGGGCGCCGCACTTCCTGTAGAAGATGTTGCTGCAGCCAAAGAGGCAGAGAGACACCAAAGTGTCGCGAAAGCAGGACAGCGCTTTCAAGCTGCGGGACGACAGGTTGTTGCAGTAGGTGAGGTGGAGCTCGATCAGGTCCTAAGAGAAGAAACCATTGACATTAACTTCTCACTGTCTCTATACCATGAAAGTCTTGGCAGATGAGGTTTTCCCAGGTTTGAGACATTTTAGGAGAATTCTCTACTTCCTCCAGTTTTGTTGATTTACTTCAAATAATTAGCATTTTTGTTGATAACATGATCAGAAAAATACATCAGATTTCAGTTAAACAAGGCAACTCGGACTCATTCACTTGACTTTACACTCTAATCATGCTTACTGCCATGCAAAGCCTTGTTCTGAGCTCATGTTTCCAGGCTTTATTTGGTTGGGCCACCAGTGAGGACAATGCCACTCACAATTAATTTACTAGCAAACAATTCCCTCACTCTTATTTTGAAAATTCAGTTGCTGTCAGCTGCAGCGCTTCCTGTCTTCACTGGCTAGTCCTCGATATAAATCCTCAGAGAGGATGTCATCCAGCGGTCAGATGGACTTCAGCTCCTCCATCTTGGACTGCAGCTGATAGTCCCAGCTCTGCTCAGCAGCCTCAGTTTGTTTAAATTAGCAGCACATAGACCACTTCTCCACCTGCTGCAGGTTCTCCTTAGAGTGACCCACCACCAACTAGTCAAGATGGTAAAGCTGGAGTCTGTCCAACTACAGGAGGCGTGAGGAAACCTGATTTTATAGCTGCAGGTTGGGCATTTTTTCCCAGCTTTTTAGTTTATTAATAACATGTGGATGAAACCTCATGGCAGAGAGAATTTATGGATAAGTAAAGTATATCTAACTTCATCTTATTTAAATTATACTTTTTTTTTTTCTGACATTTTAGGAGAATTCCCTCATCCCTTATAATGTTATTTAAACCTGATTTGTTCAGTTTTGTGAGAAACCCACTGCAGGTTCAATACCTGAGACTCCCCATCAGCTTTTAGAACTGAAGAAACCTTTTGGATCGCAGGAGACACATCTTCAAGAACCTAGAGGAAATCCAGCTGCCTTAAACTTAAGCACTTTAAACTATCCGGTGTTTAAATGTCCACACTCCATCACATGTTCTGTCAGCCACAGCATCCACCTTCACTGTAGTTTTTCTTCCATGATTTCTGATAGTTTAAAACCATAAATTATCTCGAAACAGAGATTTTGTTTTTTACAATAAGTACCACCAGAGGTTAGAAGCAGCACTGGTTGAACAAAAACAATTTTAAAAAATTTTTGGTGGGTTTTGATGGTCACATCCCCTGCCAAAAGCTAAAACTGGTATGGTTACTCTCACCACCTTGTTGCCTCCCACCTGTTTTTTGATGGCCTCCAGGTCTCTGTCGCGGACAAAATCCTCTCTGAGCTGCACCCGGGTCAGTCTGGTGCTCCGGGGGTCTGAGAAGAGCTGGAAGAAACTCTCCTCTGGTTCAAAGTTACTGTCTGTGTGGACCAGCTCCATGTATCTGTAAAAAAAAATAAAAATTAAAAGCCTCTTTCTCACATGGCCTCTGACACGACATGCTGAACACTTCAGACTGTTACTCACGTGTTGACAAGCTTGTCGCAGATCTCGCTGGGGAGGAAGATGTCTGAGCGCAGGCACAGCTTGTTCCTGAAGCCCTGGTAGCACATGGTCTTCCTCAGGTTCCTCAGGCAGAAGACGGTAGCCAGAGTCATGAGGCTGTCGGGGTTGTCTCCTGCTTTGGCTGCCATGTTCGCCTCTTCTTCTCCGGCTCAGATCAAGACGGGGCAGTGCAGGGGACCTGTGAGGATAAAAAGAGTGAAGCATTTCTAATGAAACAGAAGAAAAATATAGTTCCCTTTTTTAAGCCTTTAAACCAGAGAGCGTGTTTGATTTTTCCCAACTAAACACCCCCCAAATTTACACAGTAAGAGCTGTAAGAGACAGATCCGTTTAGCCTCAGGTCACTTGTGCAAATAAATTCACTGGAGATTTCTGGGCTATTTCAACCCATAAATATTCAGGCAATAGGAGAACTACTTCCTTCCAAAGTATGACCATAATGATCCCACCACATACATTTTACTCAGACTGGGCAATTAGGTATTTTTAGCAACTAAATTTAGCATTTTTTAAGTTACAGTCAGGGTTTTTATACTGCTCAGAATGGACCTTTGAGGAATGACTTTGCTCAGAAAAACAATTGGCCCACAAGTAATTTAGACAATAAGTGTGGGGGACCACATTTAGCAGAGGACTGAGCATTTTCTTGTTAATTTTGGCCATTTGATTAAGAAAATTGGTGACTTTCTTTAGGCAGAAGGCCAAAACACTTCTATGCATTAGCAACCCTGGTTCTACATTTGATATATCAGGTAACTGTGGGACTTTACAGATCATAACATTCATAACTCTGATTATCATCAGAGTTATGTGCATATGCAAAAACATTCCTTATCAAATAGAGAAGCAGACTGGGCCTGCAGATCTCCACCAACGCTGAAAGTTAACTCTACTCAAGTTTTGGGTGTCCCTGTCATGACACGATAATTATTTAAACACTTATAATCATATGTTTATAGATGC
>VOQK01033430.1:0-13447 GCA_015052645.1 Benitochromis conjunctus
CTATAGGTGCCACCGGGGGACAAAAAACTCCAAATCAGGAAGCTGCGAATGCACGGGATTGACAGCGGCTGATACCTTTTCACACAAGAGCGAGTTCGGAGCTTTTTGTTCTTCTGCTCTGCCCGGATCCCGTTCGTATTATGGCGCTGACAGAGCTCCATCTGTAGAGGCAGCGGCAAGGATTTATGACTTTGCCGTGAACTGCGGTCAATAGGTGATAAATCTGACAGGGGCTCTTTGCAGTACTTTAAACGTGAGCTCTCCGGGGGTAAGGAGGCAGCAGGCCAGCTGAGGTCAAATAAAAAGGCCTCAACGGTGACTTTTCAGCTCCAGCGTCAGAGCATCACGCCACTTACAGCCTACTGACCCTTTCCCTGATTCTGAAGGATTTGGTTTTTATGACGATTTCAATCCGATTTTCTGGGATTGGTGACTGTTCAGGGGCGTTTCTAGGATTTCTTTGAATGGGGGGACCACAACCCAGCTGGGTGGGGGGAGGGTGAAATTAGAAAATTATCAGCAATCAGTGATAAATACCAAACCAGCCCACTTGAAAATTGAAAAATCAGCGAGCTATAATAATTTTAATTGTGGGCAGACCACCTGCCTCCATAAATGCACATTAGAAGATACGGCAGCCCTGCACTGAAGCACAAAATTCAACCAGGGAGGTAATGGAGCCAACAGAATGCAGTGTGGTTACAAGAGTGATTATGTTTGACTCTGCTGAGAGGAAGAAGTACAGATCAGTGTCTCACATGTCTTTTGATTTAAGTTAGGAGGAGTTAGGGAATAGCAGCTAGTAGAACAAACCATGCTGCGATTGGTGGAGGCGGCGCTTTGTAAGACTTACTATTATATTAACCACTAATTAGGCTTTAACTTCACAAGTATATAATGATATTTAAACATTTTCTATGACAAATTTGAAAAATAATGCCAGTCTACCAGTCTAAATAAACAAATGCACCAATGTGTGATCAGAAAAAGTTGGAATTTTTATTTTTATTTTTATTTTTTTTGGGGGGGGGGTCTTATTCCAATAATCTAGTTATTACTATTTTTTTAAACTGTAAATTAAATATAACCTTGAAAATCATACAAAAGCAACAATTCCACCATGTGTGTTATTGACACAGCATAGGTATTTATTTATACAGCTATATTTGCTACAACATTGTTATCCCTGAAATATTAAACTCTTAAACTGATATGACAACACTATTTGTTGTGGTAGGGCTCACTGCAGGGTGGCAGTTAAATAATGGCCCCCTTCTTCACCCCCCTTTAGCCACTCCCCTGTCTCCCCTTTGATCCAGGTGTATTGCATTCCTTGTTCAACCTGCTCACCAAATACCAAAAGATCCGCCACGTGTATACGTCTGCTATCCAAACACAGCGTTATCTGCCTGTTATCACCTCGGGCGGCTCACCTTATCTAAGGTAAATACAATAATGTGCTCATTAGGATCTGCTTCATGGCTACTTGGCAGGCGTGTTTGCTCAGTAATAAGAGCCTGTCAGAAGCAGGCCTGGGCAGCGGAGAGAGTAGGGGAGTGTGTACGCTTCCAGCACTGCTCTGCAGAGCAGTAATTGAATAAGTACCTGAGCAAGCCTGCAGCCCACGTGGCTTTTAAACCCCGATTCAAGCCAAGGGTCTACAGCTTCTTTTCTTTCTTTTCTTTTTCTTTTTTTTTTTACCTCTGCTCCAAGTGGCACTCCGCCAAAACGACTATTACATAATTAATCTGCATTGATCATCTGGTTAGCACATGAATCAAATGCTGGGAATAATTGAGTCATGAAGTTTTGAGGTGCCCCCCTTCCTTCCCACCCCACTCCACGCTCGCTCTGTGCGTCTCTCTCGATGGTCCGTGGCAGCACGGGTTCGCCAGACAATGCTTTAACATTTTGAACTCGAGGTGACGAGTCAGTCTCGGGTCTTAATGAAGGTTACGAGTTGAGCTTTTAAATTAGGGGAAGCTCAGAAGAATCAGCTTCCCGGAGGAGTGTCGTAAAAACTTTTCTGCATCTATTTTCTTATTATAAACCGCTTCAAGACCCCAAACTGGGTCAGGTTTCCTCTCTTTATTTGGATTGTTTGGAGCTTTCAGCATGAGCAATAAAAGCAGCGCTTGCGAGTTTTAAAAATGGCCACCTTTTTATCGTTCTTTTATTAGAATAATTTACTGGTCAGGAGTGGGAAACTTCCCCTTTGTGAGACCTGGACAGTGTGAATCGCGGCTCAGATGGTGCTTGGCAAGGCAAGTGCGGCACGTGAGGCTCAAACGGACCTCGTCAGCAGAAAAAATAAAAAAAGTCAAGCCATGTTCACTGCTGCAGGATTTAGCAGGAAATGTACAAATATGTGCAGGGGGAGTAACAGCGTCCCTTTACAGGCACGGATGGCGGGAGAAGGTAGTCGGCTGCAGTGGAGGAGAGAGAGGAGGGAGTGAAAGTGAGACGTGTAAATCAATGCCTGCTCTATCTCATCCAGATAGGAGCTGTGTGTGTGTGTCTGTCTTTTTTTCTTAAATCAAGTGAAAATCCTTTTCATTTCCACCTCTCTATAACACAATACAAGAATTCAACATCTAACTTTTAACTTCTTTTGCCATGTTGCCTCATGTTGTCTTATTTCTAGATACTCACATTCATTCAGCTCTGAGAACATTTTAAAAGATGACAGGATGACGCAGAGAAACTCAACGTAGACTTGAAAGTTACAGAAAGTCTAGAACTGCCTTGAAAGTAGAGTAAAAGTGCACTTTACATTTTCTTTCTTGCACCAAATTTCACTTTGGGATTTTATTTATCAGTAATAAGTCAGTGTTATTGTCCCATTATGGCTTTCTTCCATCACTAATTAGCAGTTTTTGCCGTGCGTTAGTCTTCTTTACGTCTGTTTTGTCAGCCGCTTTGAAAGCGCTTCATTTATTTGAAAAGTTTTCTTCAAGTCAAGCTTGAATGATCCTACACAGAAGGAAGAGTAGACGACCAAAAGATAAAAAGGCAAAGAATGGTTAGTTTTGCCTGTTATTGAATCCTAATTTTGTGTTATCAGTTTTTCCAGGGATATTGTTTCTCCAGTCCAAGGTTTTACAGCTTTGCAGCTGTTACTGACTAAACTTGGGAAAACATATTTGGGAAAGTTAAGTCAGTAACAGCTGGGACTCACACCATTAAGAGACGTATGGCATTTAAATCGATACAGGAAGTCCACGGCTTTTCAGGTAAATGTGCCAGAAAACAAAGGGTTAAACCAAACTTACTGCCAAGCAAAAACGACTGAGTGCAAGATAGAAATCCTCCATCCAATCGGCTACTTTAGTCTGCGTTCGAGCCATAAAATATCCGTTTTATCAAAACAAAATCAGCATTCACAGTAAATTACTTCCAAAACTTTATTTTTACTGCAGATGTTTGCCCTCAACCTCCTGTCAGATCCTGACCTGCACTTGATTTTAGCAAAATAGTGCCAGTTTAATCCCTGTGATTATCTCTAAAGTAGGTATAATAACACTAGAACAGCGCCAATGACCCTTCATCCCAAACTGTTCTGGAAACAAGTCGATCCCTATTGAAAATATTCTCACTTGGTTTAAGAGAATTAGGCTCCACAATAGACTCCAAATGACCTGATGATAAAAGGAGGATTTTTTTCCTGTGAACGAGGGAGACGGAGGACTAGCTTACCTCTCCGCTCTCACGGGCTCAGTCGGGGTCAGCCGTAGTAGCTAAGTAGTTTTAATTGAAGCAGCAGTGCCATCATTAACATTGCTATCATTATTACAAAGCGAGCAGTTCGGATCATACTTGTTTCCCCAGCTGCCGCCGCCGCCATTGCTGCCGCCTTTTACCAATCCACCCCCAGACACCAGCACATCATTATGCAGTGGCATCTATCAGATACTAGCTTAATTAGGGCCTGTACAGCACATTAAGCAAGGGGAGTAGCCAAGCTCAAATATTTATAAGGTTGAGTATATTTATGATCTATGTCATAATCCCTTATTGGAAGATTTCAGCAGTGGTTTTACAAAGCAGACGCTCGCTCTCACCCTCGCCCTCCTCTGCCTTGACTCTTCTGCATTTAATGTAACGCACCGATGTCCACCAAAACTTCTAGAAATGCTGGAAAATTGGGCACTTTCAGAAACATATTTGTTGCATTGCTATGTCTATTGTTGCCACTGTACGTGCACAGACAATTTGAGTGCCCCTGAAAACACGATTAGCTAATCTAAGGAGACGGAGAGTCTGAACTTTTACCTGTTGAACCTTGATTGTTATTTTTGCCTGATACGCTCTATCTGCAGGCACACTGTGGTCTTATAAACAGCTCAAATGCTAAGATTATACTCTTGAATGATGAAAATACTCTTGCAGTATAGGATTTCTTTTCTTTATTTCTCCTGTCCCGAGTGCAATGAGGTTAACTTTGTGCTATTTTTAGAGAGTGCAGGTCTGAGTGGCTCTGAATGGCACTTCTGCCTCCCCTCTCTGATAACTCTCCTCGTCTCTTTTTGTCTAGGCGAAGGTATCATTGTTGTTGTTGTTGAGAGCCCTTCTCTTTCTCTCTCTTTTTTTTAAAAGCTTCGCCTTGGGAGAAACCACAAGGGTCATGTTTATTTAAAATACAAAAACATGGTGCCTGTCCTTGTCCTCAAACCCACTCGCACTCTCTCTCTTTTCTATGTGAAGGGGGAAGGCAGGTAAGAGTTGTGGAGGAGTGCAACCAGGATTTTAAGCGGGACTGTTTTCTCTATTGAGTGGTAGACAGAAAACGTTGGAGTTGAATGAGAGTGAGAGCAATTTGAATGTTTTAAGTGCAATGATTTTCAACCTGGGATATAAGTAGACTACCCCAGGGGATACTTGTGAGTTCAGTCAACCTGAACAAAGTTAACAGTGAGCCTAAAAGTATGGATGAGCAGATTAAAGTAACAGTCAAAAACCAAATATAAATGTTTAAATAGCCAGAATTATTGTCAAGACTTGAAACTGATAGCAGTATTGCTACCAGTTGATGCTATTAGCTACAAATGGTTGGCTAAACATAAAGAATAATACATGACATAGCTAGCAAAAATTACTTATTGCCTAAGCAAACTAAACTGTCATTAAGCATAACACTAACTGTTGAAATAGCTAAAAACTAAAGTAAAAGTAAAATTTGAAATAAAAAAACACTGGATTAACTAACCGGACTAACCCCCAAAAAGTTGATTCTGTTCATCTGGACATAGCATTTTCCATGGGAGAAACGTTTTGTCACTCATCCAAGTGACTTCTTCAGTCTCAGCTGACTGCAGGTTTTCCCCAACCTTATAAACAGAATCAACTTTTTGGGATTTACTTACCTGGATGATTGAGCATGCAGCAAGATATAACCGGACTAACTATTTAAGCTTATAGATAAACATAATGGATTATCAGCAGAAATAGTTAGCTAGACTTAAGACCTTAATGGACAAAACACACTTATAAGTATGAATATAGATATAAACAGTGGAAATTGTTGGCTAACAGTGTGAATTAATAACAATAATTGTTGACTGACAATGTAAGTGGGAGAACCGCTAACTAAACACACCCAAAAAGACTGTTAAATCAAGTAACTGCTAAGAGAGATGATATGCACAAATAGTTGAAATAGCAGTTTCTCTGTAATAATAAGCCAAAACTTTTCTTTTAAAGTAAATTTTTTTTTATTCCTGGGGAAATATAGGGAAACAACAAACTACCAAACAATCAGACACGCCAGAAAAGTTTCAGTTCTCCAGTGTAACCTCCACCTACATCGCTCAGCTCGACGGCCGAGGGCAGTAGCTGTGACCCTTATAGCAGCTGGCCGTGATGCGGTCTCGGCGTGGGCAGGCCTCTGCTGTAACATCCCAGCATCCAGGGGATTGCTGGCATCCAGAGCCAAAACCTTTGGAAGAAAAAATAAATGAAGGAAAATTCTCCTGGTCACTAAAATCCTTCCTTTAAGACGCTTTAATACAGATTGCAGTGCAGGAATGAGGAGCCGTAAGAGGCCGTTTCTGCTGACCTCAACCACAATACTCTCTCCTCTCGCCGGGTAAGTGGAGTCGAGCAGTGCAGAAAAGCACTGCTCTTAAGAGTTCAGCTGACTGTTGTTCGCCAATCACTCAGGTGGGGAAGTAAAATGGTGCTCACCTCTAGGTGTAATTGAGATTAAGTCGCACTCTCGTATTGTGTGGGAGGAAACAAGTACTCTCTTTACAGGGTGCAGCAGCATTTTAGGGCGAGTCACAGTTGGAGTGCATTAGGGGTTTTATGTTGTTTTGCCATATGTTGCCAGAACAGTGTGTCAGAGTGGAAGAGAGAGAGTGAGAGGGAGGGAGTGTTGAGTCATATTTTGATTTTAGCCATTCAACTGTTATCCAGAGGAGCTCATGCATGATGTCAGAGGGAAATACTCTGAAACAGCCAGCGAGGAAGGGTTTCTGACTGAAACTGAAGTAACTGGGTTTGGCACAAGCCGGTGAAGAAATTAAACGCTGAACGAGAGCCAGAGGTTGAAAAGTACTGCAAAAAGGAAAAGCGCAAACACCTCAGGGTCTTTATATAAGGCTTGCTTATATTTAAGTCACCTCACAGCAATAAGACATTAATGTCTCGGTAAGGGTTGGGCAACAGGAGGAATCTATTGATTATTGATCAGTGATTTTTTTACTTTTTTGGTATTTTCTTCCACTTCATCTAGAAACCTAGACATCTGCCTTAGGGTTGGGACATCACTGATGGCATTTTAGACCTTAGAGAGTAAACAAGATGGACATATGGATGGATGGAAACATTGTTGAGATTCCAGTTCAGTAAATAACTGCTTTTAAAGGAACTGCTTTGGATTCAGTTAGACATCAATAAATATCTTGGCAGTTGCTGGTCGTTGAACAAATTTTTAAGTGTAGCTTTAGTGCTTTGTCGGTTTGGTCAGACTAGTGGAGCTGGTCTTAACTTCTCAACAACCCTTGTGGATGCTAACCTGAACTCACAAACCAATAATTGTTAGCGTTGGTTTTTAGACCCTTTTTAAACAAGCCTAGTTTCAGAAACTAGAAGATGTTACCTTACAACGGAAGCAAACTACTTGGGGTTTGCTTGCACTGGAGTCAGATGCTAAACAAGCCTAGTTTCAAAAGCTAAAACCAAACTGCTCTAATTCTGGCATTTTGGCAGTTCTTATAAACCTGACCCTACCTTTAACCTGTGACAGATTACTGGCAAACCATCAAGGGTTTGGCTGCATTGTGGCCACATGTTAAACAACCCTATTTTCAGGAATCAATCTTAATCAAAGGCGTATAACCCCTTGTGTATAACCTTACTTTGGGTCAGTGGCAACCTGGTGGATGTTAATAGGTTAGAAATCCACTGCCAAAATAAATAATAATAAAAAAAAAAAAACACTTAATAATCTCGAGAAAACGACCAGTGAGGTAAGCCAAGGAAAGCTGATAAGATTTCTTGATAGTTGCTAAACAACGTCTGACCTTAAAAGTAAAAACAAAAGACCTGATGTAAGCAAAGAAACTTTCCAAATAAAGATCCTTTGGACTCGGGACAAACGCAGTAACTTCTCAGAGAGGTCGATTTGTTTTATTATATGTTTTTCACTATATTGTACCACTAAAACTCGTTTTTTTTTCTTGTTGGGCCTTTAAAAACTTTCTTATAGAACTGCTTAAGATATTTGGTTTTGATTTTTAAGTAAACCCTCCCAAACTCTGGTTTGCTTCACCCACCTTTCATTTGCAGAATGTAGTTCACACAGTACCACCCACACTATTAGACTGCCAAGTGATCTCAGCTCAAAATACCTCAACAAAGACCACTTAGCACCAGAGATGGAAACAGCAAGGATTTTGACTTTACAACCACCGCTTTAAATACCCTAAATCCGACTGTAGGTAGTAGTGCTGGTGGTAATAGTGTCCAAATGCTCTGTGGCCTTCTGCCCCGACTTGAGAGCAGTGCAGACAGCCCACGGGCAACACTGTGGGAGGAGCCCAGCAGCTCCTCGGGCCTCCTGTGTGGCTCCCCGTGGTCTCCTCTTCCCAGCTCCTCTATGCTGTAGCTAGCGTAGGAAGGAAAAACCTAGGAGGGAAAAGAGCAGCGCTCGTAACAATGTGTATGAACACGGCGAGCCTTTGGCCAGGTGGTTGGTGGTGGGGTCTTGCTTTTATTGATTTTCGTTACTTTTCTGACAAACATCCTCCTCTTTGTTTGGCCACTGAGGGCAACGAGCGGAGCGAGCAGCGTGGGGTGTTTGGAGTTTAAGAGCGAAAGCCGAGAAACCGACAGCGCTGCCTGGCCCGGGAAACCTTTGCCTCTTTATCCTCGTCTTCTCTGCGTTTCCTGCGCTCCCAGTGGAGCTCTAACACATTATTATGCATTTTGCTTTATTTTACTGCATTGATTCAAAGTAATTTGAAGGTTCTGCAGGGACTGGTACCTGAGTTTTCTTGCAGAGAGCTCGGTGTGAGCTTGTGTGTTAAGATAGCGGGGCCTCTGCTAGATCCCGGGCCTGTTTATCCCAGAGGGAAATTTTAAGTGTCAGCGAGAAGGTGGGACACAATAAATACATTATATCATTGAAATACTGAGGATCCAAGCTGTTGGAGTGTTACTTACTCCCCCTAACAGTTAGGCAGAAAGGACATCCTGCTATGTTCCCAGTATATATCATATATTCCCTCTTTCATATCTGCTTGAGAGCCGCCACTTCAAGAAACCCACCAAGGTGTCCAGTCGCTCACGGTTCCAGCCCTTCAACCTGTCAGACACACTTTTGTGATGCCAAATCCCTCTATTCATTTTTCTCCTCTTCGGCACAAATATATTTTTCCTTTTTTTCACCTCCTTTCTCCCTTTATCAAGGGCAAACCTGAACTCCATGGAAAACACACATACACACATCCAGGGCAGGGAGATCTCCAGGGCCTGTCATTTTACATTTACATTTGAGCCGTTTAGCTGACGCTCTCATCCAGGGTGACTTGCGGAGACAGTGCAACGGCGGGGCTGAACGTGCATGGTCAGATGTAGGTGAAAGCAGGCGAGCCGAAGGAGGAAAGGTTAGGTTTATATGTATTTATTACAATTTGGGGAGCTGGTTTGGTGACCTTTTGATCCCTGAAATCCATCATTCAAAAATTAAAATTTCAGATGGGTGTGATAAATTCAGGACAACCCACGCTTTTGTTTGTGCAACACCACCTCTTTTGCTTACATCTCTGTTAAATCTGCCATGGAAATCAAGCCCTTCTACTCAGCGGAGTTTATTCTGAGAGTCTGCACCTGGCCACTTGAATTATTTAAAGGTGCAAGGAAGCGAAGCCCACCGCCTCTCTCGCAGGTTGTAAAGACCAAAATTGCTTCATCGTGCCCGTCGAATGAAAGTATGCATACATTATTCAGTTGAACCTGAGGAAGATCAGATGTCTCCCCTCCTTCCCTTTCTCCAAATACTAGCATCAAATTGAAAATTAAAAAAGGAAAATACTCAAAACGATCCACGTTTCTTCTTTAAAGAGGAAATCGTAACACGCACACCTTAAATTTGCTCCATCTGTACTCCGTCCCTGGACTTTTCTTCCTCTAATTGTTTCTCCTTTCTATCGACTGCCTTATTCATCCGCTGTTCCACATAATGAGAGATAAGTCGCTTCACGCCATCAACCACCTTTCTCATTTGTCTTGCACGCTAACACACATGCACTCATATATATCTGTGTACAAACACACATCACCCCCCCTCACCACACACACACGAAACATCCGTACGCACACAGCATTGGGCCTAGGGCCTACTGTATGGCACTCTTATCTGCAACGCACAGACTTAGCATTATGCCATCAACAAGCTGGTGTCTCCCAGACGCCACCGCCGCACTGATCTCCTCTCAGGTTGGACTTCTTCTCCCCTTTTCTAAATTGACGTTAATTTAGCATTGCTAATCAAATGGGATGGTGTCTTTTTTTTTTTAAATAAATCACCAAATTCGCTCAGTGTCAGAGGTCCTTTTCCACACTGGCAATATTGTCTCTTTTTTCCTTTTAATTTGCTGCTCATGTATGCTATGAATATCCCCATGCCGTGCATAATGTAATTAAGTATGACCAATGCTGCACGGGCAGCCGTCCCAGAGCCAGTCAGTTGACTAACTCAAAACATAAAAACCTTATGAACTGCCACCGCTTTGCCGTTCCGTCGCTGAGCTCTTGTGGCAGTGACACCAGCTGCGTTTATCTGAAAAGCTGTGTTGTAGTTGCAATTTAAGACGGTATTTGTCTGAACTTGATATGTATTTTCTACGAATGCTACAGTTAAAAGAATCTATTAGATAAATACGTATTGTGTGGGTTTCTGTGATGCATTTCGACCTAATCTGGGCTACTTTTGGCTCAGCTATGGCGCTGACAAACACAGTGTGGGCCAGACATGGGCCCAAAAATCACCTGCCAGGTTTGACACAGGTTGTGTTAGCACAAGTTTGCTCAGTTTTCACACACGTTTTGATCTAATCAGTGCTATTTTGAGCATTTACAACTTTGACAAATGTAGTACAAGCCAGACATAGGCTAGCGTGTTATGGAAAGCATTGTGCGGACCAGAGGTGGGCCAAAAGTCATGGTACATATCACACTGGCCCGTAAAAGGTGGACTTTTAGGTGGACTGGAGCTACGACTCACCCTGCCGTCACACAAGGCCAAATGTGGGCCACGCTCTGTCTGTAGCAACATTTCAAACACAACATAAGTTTGGCGCACAAAGTTCAACTTTTCTTGATGATAAAACAGCTCCCGTTGCTCAAGAAAATAATTTCAAAATGGAAAGCTAAAGTTCACCGGAAAGCTGTGGGAAACACGAAGCTGCTGCCTGCTGTAAAAGAGAAGGGACGGGCGGATATATGTGATCCTGGTGATATCTGGCAGGTTATTGTTTGGCCTTTTTTCCTAAATAGCTTGGAAGTCATGTTTGCAGATTAGTGTAGGTTTGCGTTCTTGAACATTTTGACGATCTTGCAGAATTTGAAACTTGGACACTGTTTCATCTGAGGGAGAAAGCAGAGCAAGTGTCACAGTGTAACAGCTCAAGAATCCCAAAAGGAAACAGCTGCATGGACAGGCTGAAGTGTTTCTGTGTGTGGTTGTGTGTGTGTGTGTGCGTGTGTGTTTGATACAAGCCTGCATATTGCCAGCATGTGTTTTCCCATAGTTTCCCAAAGCCCCTGTGTGATTACATGTTCGGGGCAATGTGTTTGCATAAGAACGGCAAAGATTGCACCAGATATTTTGCAAGGTTTAGGGTAAAGCCTGGAAGTGCAGTTGTTTTTAAGGAATATCCTGCCAGGTGTAGTCTTCGGAGTTGGAAAGACAGTGTCTTCCAGTCTTCTCAGCTGTTGTTCTGTCATTCCAAACAGGACTCGGGAGAGATTTGGGGGGGTGGGGACTTAAGGGAAAGCTTGGCTGAATGTAATTTCTTGCCATCCTGACAGCACCACGGAATAAAGTGGCGCTCTCCTCCTGGGTGATTTGGGGGGAATTGCTTCTCAGGGTGACAAATGATTAGCCGTTATCTTGGACAGGATTTGATTCCTACAAGCAGGAAGGCAAGTCAGCTCACAGTCAGTTGCCCGCCAGACAGACTGCGCTGAGTCAGGTAACTTCACGGGAGGATACAAGGGTGTACTCACAGGAAATGAAGTTGCCGGCCATGGCTAACCCCTGCCTCCTTCTCCTTCCTCCCTCTATGAGGGTCCCTCCAGGACAAATTTTAATCCGCTCTGTCAGGGGCAGATTACGACTTTGTTTAATTGGAGATGGGCTTCGCTGACAATTGTGCCTGTTGTTGCTCAGTGGTGCAGGTGTTTTGCTGGTGCTTTTCATCATCACTGAGCATCTAGTAACAAAGGTTAGATTCCTAGAGTCGTGGAATAGGTCCCCGAATTACTAGGTTTTAGGCACGCTGATATCTGTGACCCTCACTGGAAGGATCAGATAAATGCTGCAGCTCTTGACAACCTTGAGATCCTTTGAAATGATATTAAATACTCAGGTGACCTGACATTCATCATCATTGTGCATCCAGCAATGACTCTTAGACTCCTAGAATCTTAAAATACCTCACTGAATTACTAGGTTTTAGAGAGACTAAAATCTGTAACCCTCACTGGAAGGATCAGGTAAATGCTCAAGCTCTTGAAAACCTTCAAATCATTTGAAATGACAGTAAATGCTTAGGTGAACTGACATTGCCTCTCTTCCCTTTATAGCAAGACCTAATAAAGAGGGCTCATTGCAGTGTAAGGATTCTGACGCATTAATCGCCGGGTAGACTTCAAGCCTTTGTCCGTCTAATGGCTCTTTGGCACCTTGGATTCCTGTTGGAAGCCAATTTGTTGCACTGACATTGAAGCGGTGTAGCGGCTCAGCAGCGGCGGCCACATTCGGTGAGAAGAGTCAAGGTGTTAAAGCTTGATTGGTTCCTCTCTGTGGTGCAACGGGCGGCTGATTGTCACCCCATGAACACATGTTTCTCAAATGGGAAAATGTGTAGACATTGTCCTCCTTTGCACCTCGCCGTGCCCTGCACAGATAAGAGAATTTGAGAGTTGTAGTCACATTAGAGGAAGAGCTTGAGAGGAGGGAGAAAAATGTCTGAGCTGAAATATTCCTGTGTCGCAAGAGTAAATAAGTTCTCCCCATGCCAGCGAAGCCCCATGGGATCAATTAGCTGCCCATTACCATAGATACAGAGAGTTTCTTACGCAACAGCTTGCTTCAAAATTTGAGTGGAGGGCGGGTGAGGAGGAGAAGAGGGGGAAAAATGTTTAAGGATCTTGTCAAACCTCACCTCTGGCTTGAACAAGCGTGGCGGGAGGCTCTGGCACGTTGTCCAGGTCACGAAAACAACATGAAAACGTCTCTGTCAGCCACTCTGTTTTCATTACCTGAAACAACAAACAGTGTGGAAAAAAATAGGAGACGAGGAAGGAAAGAGTGAGTGCTCCCTTGGGGCGCCATTTACTTCCTGTGTAGATGAGGAGATAGGTGAAAAAGGACCAGTTGGCTCCTGAGATTGGGTTGAGATTCGCACTCTTCTCTGTTCTCTTTTTCTACTTGCTCTTTGTCATCTTTTATGGGTCCAAGCTTTTTCATCCAAAATATCCTCATAGACCTGGCAGACGGACTCAAGAACAACTTAATTCAAATATCTTCATCTAAACTCATCATTAAACTAGAGCTGAAATAATTTCAGTTTAGCATTTACTCTGAGGGATTACATTCAGTTTACCATTCATCACTTTAGCATAGCTAAAGCTTTACAGTTTCAATAACTCATTCACAGACTACCTTTACTACTTTATTGACTAAGCATTTTGTTTAGTCCCACGTTTTAACCACTTATTC
>VOQK01033445.1:0-20499 GCA_015052645.1 Benitochromis conjunctus
CGAACCTAGACAGACGAGAACTAAATGGGGAACGAGAACTCACTATCAACAGAACAAACTGAAGCCTAAACTATACAAACACGAACATCACAATGCAAAAAGGCATGAAACTCAAAGTTCTGGGTCAAAAGACCCAGCCCATGACAGTCTGAAGTCAGTGGCTCCAAAAAACTGACAATAATATTGAAGTTCTATGATCGTTAATATATATTAGGACACCTATTTGGACTTGGTGTCAATCAATCGCTGGTAGGCTGAGCACCTTCTATTTTTTTATTAATTCTTTACTTGCTCTCAGATAATGTAAAACTTTCAGGGCTGCAGCTGAAAGAAAAAAGACAAAAACTGTCTTGTGTAATTCTGAAATTTGTGCAATGTGACTAACGGACAAGTGGAAAAAGCTGATCTTCAGGAAGTTAATGTCTTCATACTCTAACTGGTGCTGTTTGGGTGTTTACCACTCATTATGACATATCGTAAATGCTTAATGTGATGCAGCCTGAGTGGCAACCATAGAAACAACCAAAACTGTCTTGTGAAATTTGAACATTAATTTAATAGAATACTTGATTAGAACCCATCAGATTCTCCTGTGTCTTAATGAAATCAAATCAAATAAAACTGTGATATTCATAAGTTTGGTAACTCACACTGTTGGCATTTTCGCCGACTTCTTCTCGGCTTTAAAAAAGCTAAACCTCATTAATATCGTATCTCTTTTCCAATCTCACTGACCAAAACGTTTAAATCACTCTCATATTCATTCAGCACTTTTAACACTAAACTACTGCGCATTGCTTTTCCTCCTATACTGCTCATTTACCTGCAGCAGCTGCGTTGCTTGTCTTCTGTATCATGTGTGTAATCTCTTCATATTTTTCTAATACTGTAGTTTATTATTCTTCTTCTAACAGCACCCCTTTCGATTTATTGAGTTGATAACCATCTTCTGCTTATCCTGATAACCAGTGTCAGGGTAAGTGAATCCAGATAATGATAACATACCCTGGATATGGTGAAATCGCCTAATAATACAAGACCCAGGCCCCTGCCACATCTGGGCTGTTTTAGCAGCACAAGGCAGCCCTACAATACAAAGCAAGTCATAGTACTGTTGTGGCTGATCTGTGTACACTGCTTCTCCTCACAGTTCTGTATGCTATGAGTAACTATGCGTTTCAGGACCATATTACAGCACAGCATGTTGCCCCGCAGCTCAAGCTGCCAACCCAGCATCTGGTGCAACCTGCATCTCTGTGGCTTTCTGCCAGCCACACACCCTGCTGACTCAGGGTCTTTCTTATGTCATTTGCACGTAACCTATAAATTAACCTCTATTACATTCCATTTTATACATTTTAGGCTATTAATATGCTGATTTCAACTGATGCCAACATCTATTTGTGTTGTACTATGAAGCACATTAGAAAATGAACAACCAGTGATCGTGCTGGGTAATTTTTTAGGCACATATTTGCACTTTTTCTGCATGAATTTATGGTGGAAATGTCTTTATTTACATAAAGAAAAGCTAAACTGAGGTAGCAGGATAAAATATATGGAATATAAATCCTATTAGACTCTCAGACAATTTCTCATGTTTGTTAATTTCATTAATGATAAATGTCAGGCTTTCTTATTTAATATTTGGCAATGTGCAAATGTGTGAGCGCCTGTTTGTTTGATAATTCCCTGCAGAGTTTCTTTTGACTGAGCTAAGCTCTTGCTGACTTTGTTTTTCAGTGAGTTGCACATGCTTGGAAAAAGCTTCAGTGCAGCAAAGCTGTGGATGAAATGAAGTGTCCTCACTAAATACATACAAATGGCTCCACCTTGTGGAGGTTTAACACTGCAGTCAACATTAAACTCTTTCTGCACTTATAACTCCATTTAACACTTCCAACAGAAAAATGATGCAAAATGCATTTAGCACTTAAGATGCAGACTGTGCTTTTTGATTTCTGTAACTAAACAAGCTTAACTTTAACTCAGCCTTGTCAAGATACAGGCTTCTACGCACTGCAAAAATCAATGTGTAATAGTGCAGTGATCATGCAATATCCTAAAAGTGCAACGTGCTCCTTGCATCAGAGTCATCAGACACTGCTGCCACTAAAACTGTACAGGGAAAGGTGGTTTTTATCGGATAAATGTGTAAACTGTGCTGCAAATACAACAATTCCACATTTTTTCAGTAAATTAAAATAAGCTAGCACACAAATGGACAACTTTACAAATAGAATGTTTTTGAATAAGTGATGTATTTAATGGGATTTCAAAAGTACTTGTTTAGAAAATGACTTAAAAATACATTTCTGAAAAAATACATTGTTATAAGTAATAATATTAGAAGATTAATAAAAGACTGTGGAGGCCCAAACTGGCAGACTGTTGTTAAGAGTAATAAGTACAAGATACTGAACCTAACAAAAGATTTAATGCATTTATCAAAGAATTATTTGCACAGAAAAAACAAAACTAGACGCTACTGAAGGACACAGCAAAATTATATTATATTCACCTTATAGTTCCTTTTAAACATAATTTCAATAGTGAACTTACTGTAGCTTGTTTAGATAAATGATTATACGTTTAAAGAGATTTACCGAAACTTAATATGAATAAATAATATATAATATGAGGGCTCATATTATATTTTTAATATAAATAAATCATGTGAGTGCTTCTGACGGAAATTCTTTCAAACTGCTGTGACTTTAAGAGGCCAGGGAGGAGTCGCATGTTGGTTTGCAACACTGGGGTGTGTCGCAGGCTCAGACTACAATAAAAAGTCCCCTTTAGTTAGTCACAGATGGAAGTACAGAGTAAAAGATTTACTTTTGTTTACGTTCACTGCCTCTATTGGTGGTTTGTGCTCCGAGTTGGAGGAAGGGGCGTTCCAGATAAAACTACCGACTGGGAACTCGGAAACGCCGACTCCACCAGTAGTGCACTGTTACGCGCCATGTCTGCTGCCGAGTGGAAGAAGAAGTGTGAGGAAGAGTGGAGCCTGCAGGGTGCACCGATGCCCGACGGCCTGGACTGGAAGTCCGTGTATGAAGCCAAGCCCCTCGGAAGAAATTTACTGAAGAACCCTGCGCCATACGGTACCATATCACTGTGACTCATGCCACTCTTGTTGTTTTTTGCTCTGTAGCTCTGATTCACAGAAAGTTTGGATTACAGACAGATGTCACACATTCACTGCTGATGTGAATTCCGATTTTATTCCCTAATGACCACAGTATTAGCGGGGTTAGGTTAATAAGTAATTCATTATCTTTGGTAATTTAGCCCAGAATGCACCCCCCCCCCCCAAACTTAATTTAGTGAAGCCCTGAGTACCTGTGTGCAATCCGACTAAAGTGGAGAAGGAAAGAAACCTGTTGCTTTTTGAGTGTTTACCATTTATTATGACACATCTTTAATGTTTAATGTTTCAACCATGGAAACAGCTACAGTATAATAACTGATCATTTACAGGTAAATGCTGTCCAGCTAATATACAGATTGATTGGCAGATGTTGGCCTGTCAGAAAGATCAGAATCAGCATGTATTGCTGGTTATGTGGTGATATATTTACAAACAATGGATCCTTTGGGTATAGACATTGGAGACACTGGGACTTTAAGCCCGCTGAGCCAATAATCTACTGCACACAGCAACTAAACTAGTTTGTGAAATACTGTATATTGCTAAACACACAACCGAGTCACAGTTGCATACAAAGTTTATGCAAAGATACAAATAGAGACAAATGCACATCCAACGGTCAGAAATGGAAGCTCGTGTTATTTCCTTGAAGCTGGAGCCGTGGAACAAAAAGTATTTCCAAAAATGTGTTTTCAGCTATCAGCTGTACTCCAGGAGCTGTACTCCAGCAGCTGTACTTGAGTACTCCAGCAGCTGTACTTGAGTACTCCAGCAGCTGTACTTGAGTACTCCAGCAGCTGGACTCCAGCAGCTGTACTTGAGTACTCCAGCAGCTGTACTCCAGCAGCTGTACTTGAGTACTCCAGCAGCTGGACTCCAGCAGCTGGACTCCAGCAGCTGTACTTGAGTACTCCAGCAGCTGGACTCCAGCAGCTGGTGATGGTTATGTGAGACATAACTTTACTGAAAACACTAAATCAATCAATGATTACAGACGTCAGCATTGAGTTAAACCTCCTTGGCATTTAAACAGTAAGATGTTTTTAAGAAAGAAATAAAACAGATCAACTAAACTGGCTGCTGTTTTTTGCCTTAAAGATTACATGTGAAAACTGGAAACTGAGGTGTGTCTCAGAATGCTGACTCAGTGTGTTTTTACAAAGAGGCACGCCCAGTGGCTGTCAGAAAGAAAAGCTCTTTGTCTGTGAGTTGTGTATACTTGGATTACAGTGGCCAGATTTGTCTCTTATTCCCTACACAGGGTTGACTAAAGACATCCCACCACCTGAACCCGAACTGCCTGCCGTGCCTGACCGCGGACCTCCACGATTTCAGCCCGATGGTGAGAGACAGGAGTGACGTTAGGCAAAAATGAATAAAATGAATGTGTTTTAATGACTAATCGGTGAATGCCTAGGCAACTTCACCGGTTGGACCACGAACACGGAGGTCCTGCCCTATGATAGAAGCGGCATACCTGAAGGTGTTGTGATATGTGAATTGCCTCGTTACAGGTAGGTGTCACTTGGATCAGACATTACCATGATGCTGGGTATAACCAGGATAGTCAGCAAACATACTTGTAGAAATGACATTTAAAAAAAGAAAAAAGAGTGGGTTGCCATAAACTTGTAGTTGTATAATTACAGTGGTGGTAAGTATAACTCTTGTTATTCCCAGCTGGTTCACCATGGAGCAGGTTGTGGACCTGAAAGCAGAAGGACTGTGGGACGAGCTGCTGGATGAGTTTCCGCCTGAAATTGCCATCCAAGACTGGTGGGTAAATAAACAAAATTACAACAAAAAAATGTAAATAAACTCCTTGTAGTTGTGACTTCACAATTTTGGTTTAGATCAAAGTGAAAAGTTAGAACCTTTGCACCAAGTGAGTAACGTGTAAAAGGGCCTAATAATGCTAACAAAGTTTGCAGTGTCTGTATTAATCATTAAAAAAAAAAATTGTTTCAAAGAAATGGCAAACAAGCAAAACAGGAGCAGTGTACCAATACCAGAGCCAATCCGTATGAGCCTTTACCTCGTCTACAAAAATGTCAGCAGTTCCTTTAGCGACACAGCAGAGGGCGCTGGCAAGCTAGTCCTCAATGATAACAATGAATGGAACTGAACAGCTAAACCAATGATGCACAACTGCTTCTACACAAAAAGGCCACACATTGTTTTACTTTTAGCAAAAACTGTAATAAAAGGACACTTAATGTTCAATTCCTTTTTTTTATTACAAGGAAAGTGACTTTACCCATAAAACACTGGCATTCTGCTACTTATTGATCTGTTAAGGAGCTGCAACATCATGCTCCATTAATGGCATTCATTTCCAAATGGTAATTAGTGAACAGAAACCTGCGTGTTCGTGTGTGCGTGTTTCAACAATCTGCTGCTAGAAATTCCCTACTGCAGCTTGTTTCATACATGAAGTCAACAAACAAAAAACTGAACTGTACGCATTCTTACAACCCCTTCTATTAGTAATGTGATTAAAAACTGACAGGAATAAAAGCTCATGCCATCACATGTATATTTTGGTCTCTCATGAACACCCCCTATTAACCTGGAAGTCTCAGTCACAAAGGTTATTGAACAATACCAAATGCTAGTCCTAGCGAGCTTTAACTAAAACTACACTTAAATGTCTTGTGGTGCTCGGCATGCTGTTTTAAGAATTTCACAAACTGCTGATCCACTGGGGTTTTCCCACACAACCATCTGTAGGGTTTACAGAGAATAACGAAATATCCAGTGAGCAGCAAGTCTCTGGGTTGATGTCAAAGGTCAGAGGAGAGTGGACACAGTGCTCAGAGCTGTTAGAAAGACCACAGTAAGTGGGAAAGAAATGCTCCATAACCCATTTTTACAACCATGCAGAAGAGCATCTCTGAACATACAACGTGCTACAGTTCTCAGTGGTCTATAGTCTGATGACTCGTCAGGGTCTTAGGATCAGAATTTGGCATTAACAAAATAAAAGCATTGATCCATCCTGCCTGGTGTAGGGAATATTTTCTTGGCACACTTTGGAGCATTTCTTTCCCACTAAACATCATTTGAATTCCACAGCTTACCCAAGTATTGTCACTGACCAAGTCTAACCTTTTTTTATGTGTATTGTACCCATCTTCTGACAGCTGCTTTCATCCCTCAATCTGGTTTCTTGAGGTTCTAATGCAGTACTAGCAACGTGTATGCAATGATGCATGTCTGTTGCAGAAGTTGAGACAATAAAGAGATGAACTCCAAGTCTGTTTAAAATGCTTTAATTGACACATACATGGCTTCTGTTTGCATGCCAAAAAGTCAGAACAGACTGTCCTAACGTCACATATATAGTGTGTAGATCCCAAGATGTGTTTCCACTTAAGTGACCGAGGTCCCCTTTGTCCCCGCACACTCCAGACATCCTGGTGCAGCATAATAACACTTATTCCCCAAAGGTCCCAGATATCTATCCTATATGTGAATATAAAGACATTCCACAAACCTAGAGTGTTGAATGCTCTGCTCTGAGCAATTTAACCAGATCACATACGGGAAATGTCTTTGAAGTTATTAGGAAAATCTAAGTGTGTCATTTTATCAGGTATGAGGAGAGTCAGCTGCATGACTCGATCTACCAGCTGCATGTGAAGTTACTGGGTGCGGATAAAAACACAGTGATCTCAGAGCACGCAGTCTACCCCACCGAGCAACAACTGGCTTACTCTCATGAATGGAAAGAGGTGAGATTCTAATTTCCTTGCCGCTACAGTGTACAGTGCTGTATTCCACCATTTCAATATACACATCTGTCTTGGCCTGCAGGTGTCACATGTGTTCTCCGGTTATGGACCCGGAGTGAGATACGTCCACTTCATGCACCGACTGAAGAACAGCTTCCTAAATGGTTTCCACAATACACGGTTCACTGACAGTGCAGTGATTGTAAGACCAAGCAAAAGCAGCCCATAGGCTGAATCTTACAGTGCAGCCATATGTCATAATATAATCAGTTTCAGCAATACGTAATTGCATGTACGCCAGTTGTCATGGAAATACTATAATGATGTACGCAATCATCAATATTTGACTACTGGTAGTAATAATAATAATAATAATAATAATAAAGCATACAGTTTTCTGGTTTGAGAGTTAATCATTTACATCTTTGGGTATGTAAAATATTCGATATGTTTGTGCACTTGTGAAATATAAAATCACTGTGTAAAACACTAACCACGCACTCACTATTTTTAGTATATCAGGAAGTTTGATGAAATACTTCTTGATGAATACCTTATATGTATGATTTATAATTATGATTCATGGTCATATTTGAATGTAAAACTTGTTCATTGCAGGTTCTGGTAAGGATTATTTTTCCCAAATATTTCTTGAAATTACAATGTGTTAGTAATGTCATCCATCAGTGTTTTTTAAAACCACTTATCCATCATGTGGCCCTTACAGCCTGGGGCAGGCTTTGGTCTTTAAGGATAAGGACAAACATAGTCCAAAATTATCTAAAAATCTGTTAGTCATTCAATCACCATAAACGCAGTATATTTAAGATTCATTAGTTATTTCTCAAGAGTAAATTATGAGAATGTTGTACCACATGCCACATCATAAATATCTGTTCCACATAACACCTTTCTATCACTGAAGATATAACATTACCATTGTGATCAGACGGTCCTATAAGAAGCAATGCATAGGTTAAGTACAAGTAAACTCATTTATATTCAAATGGTTACATTTGCTTTGGTTACATAACAACAAAGCATACAGAATGATGATCACACTGCACTCCACTCTTAGTAGCCTTTTCATCCCAGTGGTGCTTTCTGATTAGAAGTGATGACAGATATACTTGAATGTTTACTACAAAGAGCTCTGTGCATGTTTTTAAATGAAAAATATGAACAGTCGTCTATGTAGAACAAACTAATATAGGTAAAAAACAATTCACTCGAACGCTTTTCAGACCACAGTAATATTTTATTTAGCCTGAAACTCCTAACAACAGCTTACAATGTCATTAGTTCTTGCCACACAATTCCAATAACAACAGGAGCATACTTTAATAAACTGGATTTCAGCACACGAGCAGACTCTGCCCACAAATATAAATATTAGAAAGACAAAAAGTGGGTTTTTAAAAAAAATGGGGAGGAGGTGAGCCCCCAGGAGAGAGCACGGTAACATCAACTTCGCAGTTGTTCGTTTTAATCTGATTAAGCTGCGTTCAGGCGCTCTCAAAAATGATTACATAAACAACGACGTTGGCAAGATTTATGTGGCGGGAACAAACATGTCTCTTTGACATTCGTCGTCGTGATTATTATATATTATTACCAGTCTTACAAAGCCTTGCTCTTGATCGACTTGAAGCGTACTGTCCAAAACACGATCTCGGGAGGAGACCCTGAACGCAGCACGTCACGAGCCGCGTGGGCTCGCAGCATCACCACCTCTGTTAGCCACAATGTGAGTTAACGAGAAAGTTCACTTTGAGAGTTCAGCGTACTGTCGACACGGGGAAAGTTTACCGGGGCGCATGTTTCTAGACTTTCTGAAGCAATGGCAGCCTGTGGTGGAGCCGTCCCATAAAGCATAAGGTAAGAGACGAAGGGAAAGGATGGCCAGGGAACAGGTGCGGCGGAGGGACGCCGGTTGTGGCGGGCTGCTAGAGGCTACGCCCTCGTCATCCATGTACAGTTTTCATAGCTAACATTAAATAGGTCCCGGCTCACAACGCTGTTAAAAACCTAATGACTTCAGTGGTTACGCTGTCACTCGGAGCTGTGAATTATTTATTTATGTAATTATTTTCTATTAAAGGAAAAAAAAGTGAAGCTAAAAGTTGCCCGGGAGTTTTAAAATTTAAAAGCAGTCTTGAGTCGAAAAGGAACGGGTTCGGGAAGGAAATAGTAAGAGGTGTGTGGCCGGTAAAAAGAGGAGTATAAACGTTAGGATGGAATGAAGACAAGTACCTCTAGTCCGGATTTATTAAGCCCATAATCTTTACCGTATATCTGCATTATAAAGTACAACTGGAAAAAAACATCTATATGGATCATCACTGGCAGCTGCAGGTAAATGTTTGATGAGTGCTTGAAAACGAAATCTAATCTGCTACAGCTCCACCACATGTGTGCATTATAATTCATACCAGAACCTACTTAACTCTCCTTTGCTGAGTCCAGGATGTCTGGAATACGTGTGTTTGTATGTTCCCGCTGGACATTTAGAGGGTTTTATATGTTTTATTCAGAAAGATCGCCCAGCTTCGTCCCTGACATTTTCTTCTGATAGGTGCTGGACTTCAGAGCTGACATTTAACTGACAGATAAACACTGTTCATTTAGCAGATTGGCAGTGGCTTCACACAGTAGCCCCACTCACTCATCTCTTGTGTCTGCCACAGCCCTGGCTGGCCATCGGTGTGTTAAGAGTTGCTGATGTGTGAGACAGGAGGCGTTGACTGCAGATACATCCCCAGTGCTGGTTCATTATATTTGCTTAGGCAGATTATATCAGTTATATCACTTTTCAGATGCGGATCCAAAAAAGTACTATGATTATTTATTTTCTCTTTGTAGTTTTTTTTTTTTTTTGGCAGATACTTATCTCTTCTGTCCTAATATCTATAGAGCTTAAATCCACTCCAATCAACTTCGAGCTGTTTTAGGAATGCAAAAAAGTGTATTTGAAACAATTAAATATCATGTCTGTGGAGATTCAGACACATTTAAAGAGTATTTTTATTTAGGAATTCCATATTAGGTATGATTATTTACTTGGGGCATGCTAACATATAGATGTTGAATATCAGTACCATGACACTGTGCGAGTGGATAATGTTTATCTGTTCTTTCGCTCTGTCTTTCTATCTGAACATTCACATAGCGTGATGATGAGCCGAGTGACTCTGTTATGAGAACAGACAATCAAAAATATCCCCATCAACATCAACTATTGTCAAAATTTTTATTTGAAACATCCATATTAGCCTCACAGTAAGTAGGTTCATGGGTACATCATATAAACAAAAGTGGCAGTCATGAAACCCCATGCTGTGAAGCTCCCAGCACACAGTTTTTATGCTGATGTTAATGCCTGATGAGGTTTGGAGCTCTGCTGTTGTTGAGTGAGCAGAGCGTTAACGACTACCCACCTCTGCACTCGGTGTCCCTGCTCTGTAACTTTACATGGTCTGCCACTTTGTGACAGAGTTGCTATGGTGAGTGGTAACACTTGTGGTTGATTATGAACGCCCGGGAAGGAAGAAATTTCTTTAACAGACCTGTTGTGACTGTGGCACCCTCTTACAGTGCCATGCTCAAATTCAGTGAACTCTATAGACCCGTTCATTCACAAGTGTTTATTCAAGCAGATTGCATGTTTAGGTGCTTGATTCCATGTATGTAAGGGTAAATTCAGTATCGTTTCACTATTGCCAGTGGTCTTTGTCAGTTCTATGTCAATTCTATACTTTTTTCAATATGTGAATTAATCTATATTTTTTTAAACAATATTTTTAGGCCTGTTTTCATGTTGTTTGCAGACAAACAGTTGCCGTCTTGTTTATGTGTGATATCTAAGCACAGGGAAGACAATATGTGTTGGGGGTTCAGGAGGTAAATCTAAGTAGTCTACCACTAAAGCTCACTGACACTTATCCTGAAATGCAAGCTCCTTCCCACAGACTGCAGCAGCATTAGGTGCAGCCACCCATATGTGCACCATTCATGAGTGCCAAGGGACAACTGGCTATACTACACCTTACATTTCTCTCGTATTTCACATGCGATTCCTCTGCATTTTAATCTCCAGGATTAAGGAAAGCCGGGGTCAGGATCTTATGGATGATACTCCCTTTTGAATTAGATTGGCTTACCTTGTTTGGATATCAATTGATGCGTAGTGCAACAGTAATAATGAGTCCTGAAAACCTCTGTCACATAAACTAGGATCACAAGTGCATAATTTCTGTTTATATTGAACTTGTTTAGCTTGCTGTGATGTATAGTATTTATCAGTTTCTCTGTGAGTTCGTGTGATTGATGGGAAAAGGGGAGTCGGTGCCTATCAGGGTCTGTTTTGTTTTCATTGACTCGCTGGTCTATTGTGTTTGCTGGCCTGCTGGCTGCCTCTGCACATTTTGTTGATCTGAACTAGGTTGTTGGCCTGAATTAACATGTTCACAGTGAAGGATAAAAGTCACCTTTCAAACACAAAAATAAGTTAGTAGCTTGCTGTCTTTCCATTCCCATAATCTATGTTAGTCTTCAGGCGACTGAGTGATGTCACCCAGTTAATGAACAGTACAAGTAATGTATTCACTTATACTGGGTAATAAGTAGAGGTTCTCTCTTGAATGAGTTACATCAAAGGGGGAAAAAGACTAGAGATGGCTTACAGGCGTGAGGTACTGACAGTCTGTATTTGAGATATTATTTTGCACAGCTGTCAGTATGTATTTGTATATTCAGTCTGCTGTTTATGTTTGTGACAGTTTCCTGAATATTGCATAACAGGTGTCCCTGTCTGGGTTCATACTGAAGTTGAGAGTGCTGTTCCTTCTAAGGTGACAGAGCCGCCAGTGGCTGAGCAGGCTGTCTCAGGTAATGGAAACCTCAGGAGCCGCTGTCTGCTGGCTGTCAGCCGCTTGTCTCCCGACCTCCTTTCTGTCCGCCCTCACCTCCGGCCCCATGCAGACTTTCTCTGTCCACCTGCCTCTTCTTTTTGCAGTGAGGTGCACGTGGAAGTCCCAGGAAAAGCAGCTGTCTATGTGTTGTTGTTTTTTTAACAGAGGCACGATGAGTCTAGAGCGAGAAACAAGAGACGGAAATGGCTTAGAGATGTCGAATGAATTGTTTATCTCAGAGTCAAACTGATTAGAGCGGAAGAGAGACGTTAAACTCTCTAACCATTCTTTAGCTCTCAAGGGGCCCCTGCTGCAGTCTGACAGCATGTAACTCAAGCTCAACCTAAAAACTGCTTTGGATGTGTGTGTATATACATATTCTGTTTTTTTAATGAGTTGGAATTGTGTCACAGTGTTTTCACAGAATCATTAAGATAGAGTAGCAGATCAATTCATTTTAATTTGTCATAATAATACTGTCTGGTACTAAAATTCTGATCTAAACTTTATTTGCAATCATCATGTTGAAGTAATATAGAATATTCAGTAATGTCTGACTGCAGAGGATAGCTTCTTTTTGCCGACACAAGGCTTTTGTGGCAGCATTTGTTGAACCGAGCAACACACAGTAAAAGGGGGAATCTCAAGGAGCTCAGTGCATCCTAGAAGGTGACAGATTGACACAAACAGTACAAGTTATTAGAAAGTGGAGCCACATTGCCATGGTCTGAAAAAGGTCCAAACTGTCATCCTCAGCAGAGATTAAATTGGCCCAGACTGTGAGGAACCACCACAGCCCCATTCTCCCATGAACTTCAAACTGCTGGACTGAATGTTATATATACTCCCGGAGTACTCAAGGCACTCTATATAACATGCCTCATTCACCCAATTAATCCCATTCATACAAGCACTTTCTTCTATACTTTAGTGCATTCTACCTAACATTCATACACCGATGGAAGCATCAGAGAGCAACTTGGGGTTAGTATCTTGCCCAAGGATATTTGGCATGCAGACTGGAGGAGCCAGGGATCGAACCACTAACCTTCCCATTAGTAGCTGACCTGCTCTACCACCTGAGCTACAGCCACTAGCATCAGTGTCACTGTCTACTGTAAGAACCACTCCAAAACCAACACCTTCAAGAGTTGGAGGTTCTGCAGATGAAGCAACACTGCTTCACTGCTCTATTTGGCGTTCTGGTGGATTTCATCTTGAGTCCTGAGGGAAAAAAAGCCCTTGTTCAATTCCACACTTGTTCATCTGTATTCTGTCAAGAATTATTGTATAACAAGATTATTGTATAACATTATGCATTAACTTTTCAAACGTTAATGCCCAAGAATTATTGTTTATGAAATTTAGCCAGGAAGTCAACAGATTTAATTGATCTCTGCTATTTCTGCCAAGAAAAGTGCAAAGTCCGATATCAGATGTAGTTAAAGCACATGTTCAGAATGCATCTTGGAGACATTTTACAAGGTATGCTACATGTATAATTTTCATGAGCTTGATTTCAGACAACTCAAAACTAAACTTGTGCATCATCAAAGGCAGAGCTGGTTTTAATATCAGTTGGCATTTTGTGCGTGAAAGTTGTCTCAAAAATTCACAAAACACAATTTTAACCCGGTCTGCGTATCTGGCTTCGACTGCTTTCTATCATAAAAATGTCCTCGGTTTCAGTTCTAAAGTTAAAGCTTTGTTAATATAGTGGTGTAGTTAATATATTTTATTTGTAAACATGTGCCATATTAAAGCTACATTTTTAATAGAAGTTACACACAGTAGCACATTATACACACACACACACCATGTCAACTTCAAGTGTGTGTTAAAACAAGCAAAAGTATTTGACTAATAAAAAATTAGCGTTACAGAGTTGAGTACATTTTAATTTGCGTTAAAGGCACGAGTAGAACTACATCTTTACTGACTTATCCTTCAGAAATGACCACAGCCCAAATATGACGTGAGTACAATATCTAATATTTTTGTGGTTTCATAAAATGTCTGAGTGAATGCAAACCGTCTTACGGGCACTGGTATATACAAAAAGATCATGAGCTCATCAAGTTACCAGTTGTAGCTTGTGTCTGCAAGAAACTTCTTAATAATACAAAAATATCCTACAAACATACAAATATGTGGGTCTGGCTGGCAGTTAGTGTAGCCTGGCATATAACTGAATAACAACCATGTAGTAATGATGGCAGAGCACTACCCTGCTCCAGAGTGTCAAATGTCAATTATTTTATTTTTAATGTTTAAACATGTAGACATTTTTAAAAGGATGTAAAAAATATATATTTTTACAATATAAATATAATTTATGGCCAGTGCAGACAGCCCAGTCAAGCACAGAGACCCTGTGAAACTCCATACTTTTCGGGAGCTGATTTCTAAAATCAGTCAGCGATCTCATTCTGAAGTACAATAAAAAGTTACCCGATGCCAGTCTGAAATTTTATGTGGCCTTCTTCTTCGGCTGCTCTCATTAGGGGTCGACACAGCGGATCATCTGCCTCCATCTCACCCCATCCCACCCTGTGGTGAAATTTCAATGACTAAATTTAGAGGAATGAGTGAATGGGATAAAACAGAATCAGCTGCAAAATAATGTTGAATGAGAAATTATTTGGACATCATGTAGTCAGTCGTAATTCACTATAGAAGTGCACATGAACAGGTTAGACATGCAGCTGAGTTGTGGTTGAAAGTAGATCTCCCCACTTGGGGAACTGAACAGCATGGCAGTGTGCCCGCCGTGTTGTAAACGAAACCTTGTGCTCAGCTGAGCTTGCACTGCTGCCGTCCAGATTGATGATCATTTTGACCCGGTGGACTTGTAGGGAACAAAGACAGTAAAGCAGTTGGGTTTCTCCTGCTGCATGCACATGGTCTTCTCAGAAAACAGTTAATTCCTCAGGGGTACTGATTGAGCTGGTGTACTTCATTTCTACATGCATAATTAGAGCAAACATGTGGCAGATCTTTGTAAGACACACCTGCTGGTATAGATTGAACTGAAGTTTGTCTACATTACTCTTGTAGACTTTCTGAGGGTTTGTATTTGGTTGTGTTTTCAGTCCAGTCCTGTCGTGCAGCGTTCCAGGTGGAGAATAAAAGAAGAAACTGCCTTAAAAACTATCTGCAGCAGATGATTAATATTTGAAAGTCATGTCATGACACACGAGAATACATCTCATCTTAATTTGAGCTTTAGAAATGTTCTCAGTGAATAGGTGCCTGTCATAAAGGCAAATACATTTTTATAATGGTAGGTAGAACGGTAGGTTTTATCTAGTTTATTCTGATATGCTCACCTTTGTGCTACATTCTGCTTGTTCACTCTGTTAAACTTGATGTGCATTATTTTCTTCAGTCCTTTACTTAGTGACTATAATAACTAAATGTGTTTGTGACACGTTTTAAACTGGCTTAAACATTTGCTGAGGGCGCTCTGGAAAATCTGATGCAGTGGAAACAACTTAAGTAGATGATTCTTTAACAAACCGCTGCCTGCTTTCCGCTGCCTCTGCCATGGCCACAGTCTTTTTTTTTTAACTGTGATAAGATTCAAAAATTAAAAAGAGGTGTTTCTATTTGATTAAATATGAAAAATGGCCTTCCAAAGTGACAGATCCTAGCCGAGACCTGACACAATGCATGCACGTTAACACAGTCCACTGGTACAAAGTGAGATGTTTACAGTGAAACCTCCACAATATAACTGAATGCCACATTAGAGGTTTGGCTCAGCATGTTTGTCTGTGTGATTATTATTATTATTGTTAGATATCTTACACTCTGATTCATCTGGTTCATCAACAGGCCCATAACAACACTCCAAAGCCCTGTGTTACTCATTAAAGCGATGCTTTCCTTTGGGGGATCTTGGGGATCATATACTGTATAATGTCTCACTGGTACTTGAGGCAAATAATAAAACCCCAAGGTCTCTTAACACAGGTCTTATGTTGGTCTTAATATCTGCTTACCCCAGTTTGCGTGGTTAAACTTTAAAAATGTTAAATTACTCCATATTTGTATGTAACTATAAATATTAAAGAGCAAAAGTAGAATAGATGTTTAATCACATCTAAACCGTAAGAACTGACTTTGGTGGTGTCAGTGTTTGCTTTGAAAAATCAGATAGGAATCAGATATTAACTACATTCAAACATCTTTTGTAACCAAAGAGAACCAAAATACTTTTCACACTAGTGTGAATGCAGCTAAAGTATATTTTGATGTTTATTGTGGTATTAACTGGTTATTAGGTAGGGCTAAATTTTGCCTGTTAATATTGAGCGTTATTGTGACATTTTCTTGAATGGCAGGTGAGTGCATCTGTGATTTACTGTAGATGTTGTTAGATATGCTTTACTTTACAGACGAGTTTAAACTTGTGCTCTGTGTGCAAACGCAGGCCGTGATTGGCTGGCTGTGAAACTGATACACGGTGTGTTATGGGTTTACCTGTGCATAGAGCTTACATCCTGGAAAATTGATCTGTGTCAATCTGCGTATAGGTTAATGTTTGAGCTGTTGGGGCAACACAGTTTCTTCCTGCAGTGATGATCATTGATTGATTGATTGATCATTGAGGTCTGCGTGTGCGTTTCAGGTCTCTGTTTTGGAGAATATGTCAAACGGGACCAAGACATGAAGTGTCTTCGGTTTTCTTTTTAGTTTAGACAATAATGCTTATTATTTTATTTATATGTATATATATATTATTTCTGTGATCACTGTAATCAAAGTACTTAACTTGACTGTAATAGATAATCCATTGGTGAATAAGTAACACGCCCATCTGCCTCACTGTTTCTGAGTCTGAGTGGTTTAGAGTCACACCAGAAAGCCATGTCATCCACTTGGCTGTTGGAGCTAAAACAGAATAGCCAGTGGTCGGGAAGACTTTGGACACCTACCAAATTACTACTGTAAGTCAGATTGCATTTATTTCGTATTATTGATGTTTGAATTATTCAGCTTTAACTCACCTGTATGCCTGTGTGCTCTACATGTCAGAAAGAGCATCCCTTTATCTGACAGTACCCCATGGCCAGGATACAGGCGGGAAATATTAAACTGTTAAAGGTGCTAACTCTTTTTTTCTGCTGGCTCTCCTATCAGTGTAAGATAACCCCAGGCAATCACTTATCGGTGGTGCTGACAGATAGTGGCCGTGTCGGAGGCCGTAAGGGGAGAGGAGCTGTCATCCAGCCCACTGTTCCTGTGCGTGAAGAGGACAGAGAGACCACAGACTTGTCAACACCCTGGGACCCCTGTACTCCAGGCATTAGAGAGGCTTGTCAGAAGAGAGTGAAACATATTTTGCACTTTATGTTGTTCACTATCCTCGTTTTTTTTTGTATCCTTAAAAGACAATAAAGTTCCCAGTGAACATCAGTCCTTCAGAAAAATCAGAGAGTTGACCTGAATCAGTGCCACTGCAGAGCACAGCTCGAAGGGAGGAGCAGTAGTCTGCCAATTTATCGGCCTATTTACCCAGTCGCTCGAGTGGAAAGACTAGGAAGTATGCGCTTAATGTCTGACTCATAAATCCACCTGGTTCTTCATATGAATGATGCTTAAAGAGTAGGTGACATGAAAGGACGAGAGATCCTGCTATATTTAGGTGAATGCATTGATCAATAATGCATCCAGCTCATCCTGTACCAGCTTCTTGATTAGCTAGCACTCGTTATCCACTGAGGCTTTGTTGCATGCTACCAATCATCAAAATGCACCACTTACTATTCTGAACAAATCTGAATTTATGCTTTTACCATGTCTCGTCACAATGTTAAAAGAGGTAATATAAAACGTTGAAGTATTTGGTTCTCACTATTACATTTAGCGGACTTCTTAAAGGGGCTGGCATTCAGTTTGTGTTTTTTAAATAATTTTTGAAAATGTATATGAGTTTTTTAGTGTTATTATCGTCATCCTCCAACTAGCGCCACACAGTTTTGTTCTGTGTTCCATTGTCCAAATATGATTATTGGGGAGGTTATTTTTGGTGAGCTTGTTTCCCCCACAGCAACCACTGGCGTAAGGTAGCCCTCTGTCTGAGGTCGAGGTAACCATAGCAGGCCTTGGAAAGTGAAATGCGATGCGGCAGGCCCTCAGGGCTGTGTTTTCGAATCACAACTGCATAATGAGCTGGCAGGACTCCAGCTGCATCAAAGATGCAGCACCCCAGTATCTGTTTCAAGTCACAGTGCACAATAGGGCAGTGTCACCTGTGCAGGAGCAGTGGAGGCATTGGGCTCAAGAGGAGCACTGAAGAAAGGCTGAAAGCTTTCTCCCCCCTGGCCATGACACCCTCAATCTTACTGCTTACACTAAATCTCCCTGCTACACTTTGTCTGTGCGGTGCTTGATATTCTTCCTTTCAATCAAAAATGCGTGTTGGAAATACATCATGAAAATTCTTTTAAAAAGCTTACACTTTGTTTAGTTGATACAGAGAAAGGAACATGCTACATGTTTTCAATGTAAGAACTCTTGAGTACTTGACTGCAACATCATGACTCACTAATCAGTCATAAAACCTTTAATAGCCAATAAATAAGTGATCCTACTACACCTTTACAGTTGGTGACACTTTTCGCTGTGTCCCTCTTTCTGGTTATAATCAGTGAAGTTACTGAAAAACAGAGCAGTCTGACTTTACAGGCTGCATAGAAATACATAGAAAGTGGTAAGTGAATATGAAATAAAGAACAACATGTGCCTTGTTAGACTCATTTCAGAGCACATCTAATTGGTGGGATTATTGGAAAGCAAACAAGCCCAGTATATGTTGTTGTCAAAAAGTCTATTTATTGTTAGTGTGAATGCTGTTTAAGTGGACAGCTAGAAATAGTTTGACTTGACCTCAACGCAGAGTTCAGGTTCTGGAAGTAGTTTCCTGAAAAGGAGCTGGACTCTGGTCCACTCTGAAGTTGAAGTTGTATGTTGGGGTTTTCCTTGGTAGATTAAAGGGTTTCTTCCCTGCACCTTCAGCTTGGGGATCACATGTTAACTCTTCTTTGCACGATGCTGCAGAGTGCACAGCTTTAAGGAGTCCTTTCTTTGGTGGATTCTTGCCAGAGATTTCTTCCTGTTAAAAGGAAGTTTTTCCTTCCCACTGTCACCATAGTGTTTGCTCACAGGGGGTCGTCTGATTGTTGGGGTGTCTTTGTATTATTGTAGGGTATTTACCTTACAATGTTAAGTGCCTTAAGGTGACTGTTGTTGTAATTTGGCACTCTATAAATAACATTTAATTGAATTGAGTGCACGAAGGTGGTCCATATGGAGACTCTTCTCTTCTGCTTGGTGCCTGCCCAGTGTGAACTCAATGGTGTTCTGTGTTTTAACTTCTCTGCTAATCACTTGTGTGATAAGTATGGTTTTCATAAGTGCACTTGACAGCAAAACACCCAAGGTCACAGGCTGCTGATCAATATTGTAATTGCGTAATTAGAACTGTGGCACTATCTCTAGGGCACTCAGGAGAGGAGAGGAGTGGAGTCTTAATGAGTTTTGCTAGCTTGTGGGACTCCTGAAACAGCTGATGGGTACCGCTAGGCCATCAGGAGTCTGGATACGTTCAATTAAAAGGTTGTGACCTTCACCACGTCCTTAGCTAGGCTGATGGGGAAGACTAACATCTCCTGTGACTGCTGTTCTGTTGGCATTATGCTTCACAATATACTTTTCTGTCATTTTTACTAATACATGAATTGATCACTGCTGTCAACCCAGAAAACTGGGGGCTCCTTAATGTCATGACACGTATCTACATTATTACATACATGCATACATGCATGCAAACACAGACACACAGGCTCAAAACACACAGGTAGGAGATTAAAATCCAAAATAAATTTTTAAAATAAAAATTAGCTGTGTTTTAGGGAAATTCATAAGCTTCCCTCCCATCAACTAATACACATCCCTAATTCTAACTAAATGTCAACTAAAATATTTAAAGCATATGGATATGCTTTAACTAATGTTACGAAAGTCCACTTCCCAATCGCAATGTTGGACAAAACATCAGTGTGCAAGCTAGCCTAGTTAAAATTATTTAAATAATAGCAAGGAAACTCTATAGGATGGGAAGGAAACCTTTGCTAGTAGAGCAACATCGACCATATGACCTGCTGATAAAGTGCTGGATTGAGGTGGAGAATCTTAGAAAAGTCCAGGGTTGGGTTCACACACATGTTTTCAGTTTTTATCCATGTAGTAAACTTCTGTATTCACAGAGCCTCTCAGCCATCATTCTAACATTCACAGCATTCAGGTGAATGCTGAATCCTCCCTTAGTTATGCTGCGATAGGTTCAGATTGCTGGGGGACCCCCTTGATGCATTGAGTTTTTCCTTTTCAGTCATCTTTCTCATTCACCATGTGTTAATAGATCTCCCTGCATTCAACCATACTTGCTATTAATCTCTGGCTCTCTGTCTATTATCCTGTCTTCCTTCTTTCACCCCAACCGGTTGCAGCAGATGGCCGCCCCTCCCTGAGCCTGGTTCTGCTGGAGGTTTCTTCCTGTTAAAAGGGAGTTTTTCCTTCCCACTGTCGCCAAAGTGCTTGCTCATAGGGGGTCATATGATTGTTGGGTTTTTCACTGTATGTATTATTGTAGGGTCTACCTTACAATGTAAAGCGCCTTGAGGCGACTGTTGTT
>VOQK01033448.1:18296-30145 GCA_015052645.1 Benitochromis conjunctus
TGAATGACAAATACCAAAAGGTGAAACCACGCCGTGCACGTCTGACTGTATGAAACTATGCATACCTCTGTGTGCATGCGGTCACATGACGGCACACATACTTTGCAGAGAATCAGAATATGAGGACTGCCATTCTTGGCATTCAACAGCAGGTGGAACAATGCTCTTCTGTCACGCTTGAACCGACAAACTTCATTAGTTTGGGTTCTGCCATGTGTTATCAGCGATGTTCCACTTTGTTTAGTCTGTTTAAAAGTTAGTTTCATATCAGATTTTTAGTTTTTTAAAAACAAACAGCTCAAAGGCTGTCTGTTTCCAGCTTTTACATCGTTGAACTAGATCAAAGATTTACCACGTGTTTAAGTTGTTTTACAGTAGCTAAAAACCTGTTTTAAGATTCCACTATTCGATCAACAGAGAAAGAACGGAAATCTAATATAGGTCAGGCTTTGCATTTTATTCTTCAAGTAAGAAGATTATTAAGGAAATAGGGTTTCGCACACACTTCAAACATCAACATTTCCTGTTGATATGAATCCTTCCACCATTATGATCTGCAAAAGCTAAATAAGAACAGAATGTATTATTTTTAAAATGTCAGCACATATACACTCTGAAAATATTCTGTTTATTCTGTAATATTCTGTAAATTCCCGACACTACAGAGGGTGGGTAATCACACCTTTTATTACAAACCACATCCCTGTTCCTGCTCACCACTGCCCGTTCTTTTCACTTCTGTTTAAAAACTGCTCTCCAAGTTAAACGGACTACACTTTAGTGGTAGCACAAGGCACTGGCCAAACTAAACAGCTGTACATTACTCGGCTGTGACAGAGGCAACTGGTTTGTGTAGTCATCGGTGTGTCTGCAGCGAAGATTTGTCCTCGCTGTGTGAAAGAATCTTGGCTGACGTGTGATGCTGTGGGTAAAGAATGCGCTCCAACTGGTCAAGCTGCATGGTATTCATAACCACTGTGGGCTGAACACACACGTACACCCAGTCACTCTCTCTGACTCACATGCACAGGAACACTAAGAAACTAAACCAAAAAAACTAAACAATAAGCCAGTGTATTTCATCCCACCGGTTTAGAGATTTATTTCACATTTTACTCTAAAAGGGGTGATTTTTTATCTTCAAGTGTCGTACAAAACATTAGGACAATTTATGAGTGTCTTTTTCTTCCGAGTACAGCTGGACCCAACTTGACAAAGTCGACAAACCCCTAAAAGCTTTAAAATAAATGGAGCAGGCTTAGCTGACACCGCAGTGTTCCTCCAGTTCGCTACTCTGTACTTTCACAGTGATTTCTTACCTCAATTTAACAGACGGCAAAGGAAAGTAAAAGGCTATTTGCCAGCAAAAAACTGTTATACAATCAAGGATAACTAAACCTTCGAAAACGTAGACAAGGTAGTGTCAAAAAAGAACGTAAGAAACTCTCTTTGTCAAACAGTACAGCTGTTGACGAGAGAAATACACTTACAATTTCTCACTGTATGTAGGGCTAGGCACGAATCTGGCCCATCTTTGGCCTACAGACTGGGTTTTTTTCCCCCTAAATTTCTAGTATTAGTCCGTTTAGAGAGAGATCGCTCATTAGGAGAAACAACAAAAGAAACTCTGTATAGCTAAGTATGACTAATACTAGGGGATAATGTACTTTTACACACTAAATGATGTGAAATATTCTCTTTTGCATTTCCTTCATCATTAGCCTGTTTAAATCCTCTCTTCTCCTGCATCTTTCTTTGCCTCTCCCTATTTGTTCTTCTCAGTGCTGACATCAGCAGTCCCATCTCCACGTTAAAGGCCCCGTTTTTCTCACGCTGTGGGCCGGGCTGCCTCGCTAACCCCCAGACCAGCTTATTCCTGAAGTGGAACCAACAGCCTCTCACTGTCTTCTCCCTCTTTGTGGGAGAAAGCAGAGCGGGTGGGTCGTCACTGGAATGCACTGACTTACACTGCCCAGTCCACCCAATTGGAGGTTACCGAGCCCTGACCACCAGTAACCACTGGGCTAATTGTTGCACTTACAGCAATGAGGTGTAAAACCTTTTCCAGATTGTGCTGTTGCAAAGACCAATTACAGACAGCCTGGTGTCACTTCATTAACAATCTTTAACACACATACTGTATTGTATGTGTGTTGTAAAAAACAAAATTTTACAAAATTTTTAAGACACTGAGTGTAGTCATATGTCAGATCTAACAGAGAGACACATTAGTTAGCGGAGACAGCTCAGAATTCACATGACAAGCAAGACCTGTTACTTTGAAGCCACAAAACACAGGAAACATGTGGTCTGGATGTAACAGGCAGAGAGGTTTGTGCATTTAACTTACCAAACTAACCTAACAGTTGCACAGGGTCCAGCTTTGACTCATGAGCAATGCCCCCACCCACCCAAAAGAAGTGGTCTTCTTTGGGCACATTTTATTTAGGTCAACTACTAAATTCATTGTTCGTTTAATGCATTTATGCAACAGAGCACAATTACATTGTGAATTTGCAATTGTTAGTACATTAATTCTTTATTAAAACATGAGTTTGGCTTTGTCGTGAACTACTGGACCAGTTACACCTCTGCTAAAGTTTTGACTGATCAGCAATTCATTACCTTGAATTTTAAGAGCTTAAGATTTCTGTCACGGTTGATTTAAGGCTTACAATTCTAATGCTTAATAATTAACAGATAACTAATAGTAGAGTCAAACATGCCAAAGTAAATATCTACATTTTGCACTTATAGTAACCGCAATAATCTTTATCTTTAGCCTTAACACTGCTTTGTAATTCTTCAGATATTGAAAATCCTGCCCTGACGTGAGGTCACCATTTGTCTTGGCCAGATAGAGTGGGAGATTACAGAGGGAGTTGAAAAGTTTACACTTGACCCAGTGTGTGTGAGTGGAAAAAGAATGGTTCAAGAGCAGGGGAAAATAAATAGCTGAGATTAATCCTCATTCTTGTAGTACCATCAGGGTGAGCACAGGGTCATTTCTGATGCATTATGTAACCCCGGGGTTCTTCTGTCATTCCTATTTAGGCAATAGACTCTTCTTATCACTATTTTTACAACAGAGCTTGAAAACGGAGGAGGAATATACTCAAGATAAAACTGTTGCAATAAAAACAGTTGTCACAGAGTGAAACGGAACATCCCATGAGCCATGCAACATGCACAGTTAAAATATTTGTTTTTTTCCCTCTTTCCTCATTGAATGTTGAGGTTTGTGTGTCATGGCTTGTTGGGTCCTGGTTATGAGTGGTTTTGTGAGGAAGATGACTGAAGTTCTTTTAGTGCATTATACACCAATCTAATTTTAGCCTAAAATCATTGAAAAAGGTCTAATTTATTTAACTGCTTTGTTTTGTTTTTCTCCATACAGATCATGTTAAAATGTGTAAACATAGTGTGTCAGTGTTTGCGGTTAACCTGTTTGACGATGTTCAGCCAAAGAAAAATAAAACAAAGGGCCAGAAGGCTGCCAAGTCTGCGGTTTTTAACTTGAGCCCGATTTGCTTAACCAGATTCCAGCATTACCTACCCAGAGCTTATTTTCATGGTAGAAAGCGTCAAGCAGCTTGACAATGTAGCGGTGGTCACATTTAGCCAAGATGTCAATCTCGACCATGTAATCTTCCAACTCTTCCTCAGATTTTGTCTCGATCACTTTGGCAGCAGCCAGAACTCCCGTCTCCTTGTTTCTGGCCTGTGAAAGAGGGAAACAGATCAATGTTAAATGAAACATGCATGAGTAACGGCAGACCTTTTTAATTCATTTTACTCCCGTTTCTGAGCTCAAAGACTCTCAAAGCAAAATTAACCAACCCTGTGAATGTAACTGTTTTAGGTCCCCAGAGAGCCCAATTTTCTATCATTTAGTTATATAGAAAACATCAACAGTGGAGGAGGTTATTGCCAACATTTCATTTGTTATGGCCCATTTAACAGGGAAAAATAAATAAATACACAGTATGACCAATGTTAAGATTAAGGGCCAGATTTACAGTTCAAAGGCCCCTTTTTTGTTTGAAAAGCTGCAGTTAGAGATTAACTAAAGGGGCGCAGTGTCAAGGTGTAGTCAGAGGTATTTTTCCAGCCAGCCATAAATGCAAAATGTGTCTGTAGGAGATTCTGCAAATTTTCCACAGTACTTAAATCAAACAAATGTGAAGTTTGCGATGTGCAAATAACAGTAAATTGTGCTAGATTTAATGCAAAAAATAAATAAATAAATCTAATTTTGCGCCTCATGTGACTGTGATAGTTTCCTGTAAGAGTGGTCATTTATTTGGAATGTCAGGCAGTGAAATTATCAGAATGAGCGCATAATTGGCAAAGATGGATGCTTCAAAGCCCGCGTACTGTGCTAAAGCTTTGGATCCGTCCTTAAACGAGTCCCTCTGTGAGTTCTCACTCTGTGTTTCTGGGGACAGAACAATGCCTGAGATTTAGCACACAGCACAGGAACAGTCACAGTCACAGATTAACAGGAACATTAGTCAGGATCTGACAATAAATAAGGTTTCTACTTTTTTTGCACGTCATACAGGTCCGCTTTTACACACACATTGATATTTTATAACCCTCTTTTGGATAAATGCTGCATTCCACCTGAGCTGTCAGATAAGATGAGATGGTCCACAGCGAATCCTAACCGGACAGTTCCTTATATCAAAAACATCATGATTCTCCTCTCCAGTTGCCTGTCATTTATTTGAATTACAGTTTCCAGAGAGAAACGCATGCGTGAAACCTGAGCCTACACTTACTTATCTTGCTCACTACCTTGTCAGGTCTGCTCATTTTTGACTAACTAATTTGCTCTGCTCTTGGTAGACTGCATGAATAATCTTTTTAAATGAACTGGCTGTGTTTATAAATTAGTACAGAACTTTACACTCCCATCAATGTATTGAGGAATCATGGTAACTTGCCCTGCTTAGTTTATCTGGCACCAAGAGTCTCAAGTTGTTAAAGTCACAGCTTGTCTAAAAGAGATAGCTTTGATCACAATCTGCGCTGGACTTTACTGTCCATGCTCGAGCCAAACGGAAGAAGGCACTTCAAGATCCACACGACAGCAATTAAAATGCTGACTAACATTTACAGGCAAAACTGGAAAGGAAGCTCCACACCCTCCCTGAGCAACCGAAGAGTCAGAGGAACTGAAAAGAAGAAAATGCCAGTTTAGCCAAACCAGTCACACGCATAGACAAAGAATTCAATGCGTAAAGAGAAGAAAATAAAGCAACAAAACATTCAAATTGCAGAGTGACTCAAACGCCATCAAACACATGATGCTCACTCTCGTGTATGAGGCAGACCTTTTTTCATTCTGTTTCTACAATCAGAAGCAAATATTCACTCAAGTCATTCGTTCAACTGGAGACGACCCAAGACTTAAAGTGGAGTCGATAACAACTAGCTAAAGGCGGGGCCATGTGCCACACCACGTTTAGACACCCGTCTTAAAAAATATCAGTTCAATTTCTTTGTTGCAAAAATCTAATATTTAGGGAGTGACGGTTTTTAAAATTGGGTTAAATAGAAAATCATGAATGTTGTCTGATTAATACGGTCACTGCATGCGCATATGAGGAGCATGAGTGTTTAATTTTATGACTAAATAAGGAGAAAAACAAAGAAATCTATCCTGGTGAAATCTGGACCCTGTTGTGGTCTACGTCCACCCAGTGGCCTGCAGAAACAGACTATATTAAGTCTGGTGTCTGATTCCTTCATGGTTTACAGAGGCTGTGGGAAAACATCTGAACAAACACATGAGGTTCACAGCAGCACATCCTCATCGCAGTACTCCTTGGACTATGCACATTTACCTAACAGAGCTCCGGAGAAGTTAAACTTTCCCCAGCAGATTAACCTAAAGTGTGAGTCAACAGGACGCGATCTCTTGCCATCAAACAATCAGTCTGTTAACAAGCCTCAACAGTAAACACAGACACCAAACTCTTGCAGCTGCACTGCTAACATCGCAGCTCTCTGCAATAAAGCTGCGTCAGCTTCAACAAAGTCACCATCTGGCGTCAGATTTCAGAAGAGATGCATGTTTTGACAAACTAACAATTGCAACTACATGTCAGTGGGTGCCATGAGAAAAAACACACATCAGACACACACAACTGAGCTTTCGGTTACAGAAAAACATGACAGCAGGAGTCAATATTAACACAAACCCACGCAGTCAACACTGTGTGAATAATTTTCACTTGTACTACAACAGATATTTTAAAAAAAAGTTCGAAACTTCCTTGTACAAAATGAAACTCTGCACACGTATAGAGATTTGAAACAAGATAGTTTGTTCTCATTTAGTACAATTCTTCCTCGTCAAACCTGCCATCCTTGTTAAGGATGAGGTAACCTGACGTCCGGAAGCTTTATTGGAGTTCCAGTTACTAGCAGAGTCTAAAGTAAAACGATTCAGAGAAAACTTAAACTTACGCACTCCCTAAGCGGTTTTTTTTTTTTTACCCCATTTTCAAATGTACGTAAACAAATCAGTTAACTATACCAGTGCGAAACACAACACCAGTTTCACTTTTGTGTGAAAGCAGCAGCACTGAAAACTATCAGTAATTAAACTAGCGTCCAACTATCACCAATGTTCGGATACTTAAAAATCCAATATTTCAACTTCCCTGTTGGCAACACGCAGGTTTGGAACATCCGAAACACAACAACAGGCTAGACCCGACCAGTCGGGCAAAGCATAACCGAGTAAGCAAATAACTACACATGACAAATGTTAAGAGAATCTGTGCAGTTTGTGTGTGTTTGAAAGAAAAATAATACAAATATTGACTAATATATTGAAACATTTGATTTTTTAAGTTGAATATCCATATCAATCGTTTAATAAAAAAAAGAAAAAAGAAAAAAAAGAATGATACGTCAGTCAGACTCTAGGCAGAAGGGCCTTCTGTCTCTCATGCACACATGCAGCCATGCACACATGCAGCCATGCACACATGCAGCCATGCACACATGCAGCCATGCACACATGCAGCCATGCACACATGCAGCCATGCACACACGCACACCTTTACATCTCAGTGGGAGCAAGGCACAGGAATGTGCCTCTGGCCTTCAGCTAGTTGGGGGTAGACTCAATGGGTAGACTGAGAAAAGTGAGTGTCCTGCAGTTATGTGGTCCTTTTTGTGTGGAGTGAGGAATGCATTACGTCAATGAGGATCCTCAAGCATGGCATATAAACACAAACGTGTTTATATATGCACCTTACCATCTGTATACATTCCACTAAAAGGAACAAACATCCAATCTCACAACAATCTCGCACCCTGAATTTCTGGAAACTAGCACCACATCAGTGCACAAGTGTAGGCAGTCATTTGTGCACATTTTGGTATATAAATGGTCGTGTGCTTATTGCACCCAACTAAAAACTGAAAATGTTTTGCACTAAATAATCCCATATAAGAAGAATTGTACTTTTTTTTTTTTTTGCACTTTATGCATCAAATATGACAAAATTCTTCCACTTGTAACAGTTTCCCAACTTGTAACTCCTACACAACTCATCTGTTATAGAGCAGATGACACACACACACTGATATCAGCTGGCTGAGGGGCCACCTACAGCATTCTTAACATGTTCACTCATGACATAACTAAAGTTCCTGCACTTTTTAAAAAGCATACTTGGGCACCAGATGTTAAAGTTAAAATGGGGAAAAAATATCATGCTTTATTGGAAACATTAACATCTGAATTATTACATAATGACGGCACACCCACAACCCCTTAAGGAGCAGACATATAGTCAACTTGATACTGTAGGCGCTGCCATCTCATGAGAAAACAACGATTCACTGTTTCAAACCCGATGACTCTTTACTTCCCCCGACTCTACTCCAGAGGAGAACAACTGTCTTAGGCTTTGTTTTGGTCTAGTTTCCATGGTTTCTACCTAAAGAACTCGTTTCTTCTCTGTCCTATTAAAAACCAAAGAGTTGCCAAAAAAGATTTAGTTTACTCCAACATTGCATAACTCCAAAGATTGCAGCAGTTACCATTTGTGAGCTTGTTGCTATCAAATACTTAGCATTCTAAGAAAATGCTAAGAAAAATTATTATTTCCTTATCAAACCAGTTTCTGACGACCTTTAGAGCATTAATATCTCAGAGACAGTGAAAAGAAAACATTTCTTCTGCACCTTTTCATTTTCTTTATGTTTTTTTAATCAATCATCCACCAGCCTACTATCAGAGTGCCTTTATATACTCATCTTCCTGAGGGTGATTTAAGTCTCTCATATGGTTTTCGGTCTACTTAATGTAACACATGTGCAATAAACCCAGTCCATCCTCCTCACTTTGGATGCAAAGCTGTAAATATAAAATGTGTCTGCCAACCCTGCCTCACTTATTTTTCCCATACTACGTTCTGAAGCTAGAACAGATGTTACTGTCCTACGTGTCCGCCTCCACACCTACTGTAGGTACTGATACACTAAGTAAACATAAACATACGAAAGCATACGTTTCCAGTCTCCTGTGTTTGTGTAGCAGTCTTTTCAAAGTTAATCAGGACTGGAAGCAATAATGTTAAATATCCTGTGTTGACTAAAGTATTAATGATTCATGTGGGTGTTGTGATTTAAAAGCACCTTTCTGGATAATCCAGCAGCTAAAACCCTAATCTCAACCTTAAAAATAACCTTAGTTTAACTTTTCCCCCTTTTTTAAAATGAATTTTGTGTTAATGTTAAGAACATTAAAAAAAAAAACGTATTAACTGATATGTCAAGGGACCAGGTGACCTTATGTGACCGATTACACAGAGAACTTTCACTGGGGTCACTCACCTACAAGCTGAACAGGCATTAAACACATACAACTCCCTTCAGGAGAATGTGTGCACGGTAGACCTTTGTCCCTTTATAAACCTGTGAACCGCCTCGCCCCTGCAGGCCCTTCCCACGTGTCTGTGAGCAAGAATGTGGTTCTTAGCTCACTTATAACCTCTGACAGCAGCCATATGTGGAAGCGATGACCTCTTATTGAGATGAGAAGTATGGCACAAGCAGCACATGTTAAACAGCTACATGTAGGATGTTGACTTATTTATCTCTTGTTCTGTCATGGCTGTCTTAAGTGCGAAGTGGAGCATTTGAGTATTTCTGGTTAGTCAGGCAAAATCAAGATGTCATTACTGCCAGGGATGCTTTTGACTCACTTTTTGTAGTCCTAATTTCTTTTTTTATTGCCTCTGGCATCTTCACATTTCCAGTATGAATCACAAAGCAAATGCTTCTAAAGTGGGTTTGACGCTCCCTTAAAGGTGGAAAAGAAATGAGCTGATCAAACATAATTAATGCTCATCTGAGTCTCCTTTGCTATTGTTTGCACACAGCAATTAGACCTTACAGGAAGTAGAAGTGATTGAATTGCGCATTTGCCTGGATCTATCCACCCAGTCAAGACACCAGCTCTCCTATCTTCTTGGTAGATGTTGTTGTTCTCAGCTGTTGAGGAGGGCTCCAGCCACTATCTTGAAACCCCCCCCCCAAAAAAAAATCTCCAAGCTCCCGACACTTTAGGCCAAACTGACAAACCACTACATAGTAATGGATTGTGCTTTTTGTGATAAAATACAAAATACTCATTGGGCGTAAAGGTCGGCAGTATAAATGGTTTATGTGGAAGTATTTTACCCAATAAAGTATAAAAACCAATGTAGTCATCATCTTTTGTTTACTGGATATGATGCATTCATGTGACATAGTAAAAATGTTCTTCCAAAGAACAAAGAAGCATCTCTACCTTTAACTGTCACATGACAGATTTCTACCAGGAAACAAAATTTGTCATTTGCCACTGTTATTGTGTATTACGATTTTTTTTTAAGTGCCAAGAAATTAAAGATGAATGTTAAAAAGCCTTCAAGTGTCATCATCACGGCATTTCCCTGGGTCTAATTCTCAGGAAGAAAGTAATGAGTTTACTTATTTTACAGCAGAGAAGAAGAAAAGTGACTCAAATGTTTCAAGTCTGTGTAGCCAGTGCTCACCTTTCACCTAGACATATGAATGGCTCTACAAACCCAATCATTATGGCTAACCCCTACCTTAAAAAAAGAGAATAAAGTCATGAACGTGGCTGTGGCTCTGTTGCGAAATACCAGCAACTCTTACAGCGAAACGCATCAGTGAAGAACAAAGATTGTTTGACATATTTTCTTCTTTCAACGCCAGACCATGACTCTTCCTCCTCTATCAAAACCACTGACTGTAAAGACGGCACAAATTTATGAATTTACAGACTACTGGGCAAAAGACACCTGACTGAAACAAATTTGCACAAAAACGGCCTCACAATGAAGCAATGAGCCTTTTCAGGATGTGAAAGCCGTGATCAACATTGCAACATGCCCCAAATTCAACCTCGAAGTCACAAAAACAAAGCAGGTCAGTGAGGCAGGAAGTTATAACATACAATACCACAGACAGCCTTGGAAGAAAACCTGTAACACTTAATTGTTTAATCAGTGATACACAGGCCTTCAAACCTTGACTTTCATGACAAAGGAGTCAAACTTCCTGAGTGCAGACTAGAAAAAGCAAGCGCCACACTGGAGGGTTTAAACGGTCTTATTTAAAGCGCACCACAAAACCAAGCTCGGGCAAGTACTACACAATCACCAGGTTAATCAGTAAACGTGTACAAGTGACACATGAAACGTTATGGTTTGATGCTAAATTTCCAAAATGTAGAAAATCTGATATAACTGAAGAAAATTCGACATCTTTCATTTTCTCGATCGTTAATGCTGTCCAAGTATGAACTCACACATATCAGAAATTCTCACGTAGATCATAAACCTCAGACCTACAACCAGCAGCACAGATCAAGGCTTTTGTAAATGCCGATGACAACGTCATCACGAGGATAACAGGGACTCCAACCATTCTGAGCCCACACCCATCCAGCTGGGCTCTTATCAGTCACCGTGGGCCCAGCTGCTCCCTGAGATTAGACCCAGGGAAACCCTGCTCTCGGGAGCAGTGACGACAGTGCCACTGACGTCTTTTTAAACATTTGTCTTTGAGCGACTCTTGATTACTGTGAGCATTTCATCTGAACCTTGCGGCTTTCCTTCACAGAAAGGAAGTTGCAACCTGTGCCCCCTCCTACTCACCATGCGAGTTTCTCTTTGACTTGACGGCAGATGCCAATCGTATTTTAAGTGATTTTCTGCAAGTCTAACAAAAACACTACATCCAACCTATAAATACCGTTTTAAATTTTTAAAGATAATCAGATCAAGTACTGTGCTCTAAGCACTTGACTCGACTACCGTACTCGTTTAGTTTTTACCATAGTTGAGGCCCCCTACACACTTTCTACTACACAATATCCAAGTTGAACACACTGTCAAACCAACAAGGACAAGATTCACTGTGGTTTTCATCCCACAAAGGGAATTTGACAGCGCATAACCTTAAAGCCCGTGTGTGTCTATGGAAACATTTCACTAGCAGCAGCAGGCTAGTGTGCTCAGTGGCACGTGGCTCATTAATTAGTGAGAAGGGCTATACAACTCAATTGTTTCATGCCTCACTTGCAGCCACAACACACAAGCACAGGACTCCTTCCAACAAGTGCAAACACGCACAGAGAGACAGAGCAAAGACATCATCCTATGACACACTGGATCGGCAGGAAGTGGAATATGAGACTTGATTAGTCAGAGTGATGGTAAAAAAACAAAACAAAACAAAAAACAAGCCTACAGGGAGACAGAAGTGTCGCAGTATTGTGGGTGCTTGCACTGCATTGCGAAACAAACCAG
>VOQK01033454.1:2005-12218 GCA_015052645.1 Benitochromis conjunctus
CATTAAAGTCAGTTTCAGTGCCTGAGGTGGAAATGCAGAGGTCACTGAGATAGGATCTATATCTGAATGTTAAACTTCATCACTAAGAGTGTTTGTTCACATATGAATGTACGTGCAAAGAGAATCAACGTCTCTACTTTTGTGTAGAAAATTCTCCTCTTTGTGAGAAGAATAGAAATCCAGTAGTGATACTTACTTGAAGTGCTCTGCCAGCAGTGAATCAGACTGCAGGTCAGTGAGTTCAACCTGAACATCACTGGATACATTATCCACACTGCAAGTGAAGTCATGTGCATTTCACTCTCAACCGTTTGGACGTCTTCAGATCGCCTTGAAAACTGCTCCTAACATGGGTGAGAGGCAGCTGAGGCAATCAGCTGATGGTTTGGCTTCTTTCACTGTTTCCATGTGAGCAAAAATGTTGTTCTCCAGTTGGCTTGAAAGAAACTGCAACCTTCTTCAGACTGTACATTTCAAATGCAAGTCCAAACAGGCTTTTACCTTACAGTTTGGTGTTTAGTTCATTCATTAGTGCAGTCACATCAACTGCAGAAGCAAGATCTGCCGTGTATTCTGCACCTGAATGTCCCCACCTGTTTCATGCCCACGCTGAACCACCTGATGGCTGTGCGGTAGCTCATTTCACCATGTTTAATCTCAACAACCTCAAAAAGGCAACAATCTGTTTGGGATTCAGTGGTTTCACTCTGAAGAAGTAAACACGTTGTTGTTGATGTTGTCAAATTTGTTGGTGGGAAATCACATAGCTGGTCATTGCTGCTCTATTCGTGGATCTGTAAAGATTGGTTAAAAAGCCCTTGTTGCTTTTTGCAGACATCTGTTTCTGCTATGCATCAGTCGAGTTCTTATATTTCTCAACATATTTAATCTCGTAATGGCAATCTAAACTCAAATACAGCAATCTGCTTTCCACAAACTAAGCCTGTGGCTTTGCCTCTGAAAAAAATCAACGTGTTGTTAAAAATTCTACATTCTGCATCAACCTTTTTTTTTTTTATGTGAGTTGACACCTTTCAGGACTAGCAAACGAACATATCTCATAAACATCTGTCTGCACACATTTACAGTAAAAACAACCTTTACATTTCCACCAAATCTTTTAAAAGTTCTTCAAAATAATAGCAAACAAAGTTGTTTTTTGATTTCCCACAAAACTGCAAAAAAAGAGTGAGGAAAAAAACCAAGAATTTTCTCTTTGAGCTACATAACAGTGGTGAAGAAAAGATGACCTTTAATTATGTGTGCCAATGTATAGAAGTCTGCAGTGGCCAGGGTGGCCTACTGAGCAACTCCACTTGGAAGACTCCACCAGAAAGACAACAATCAAACATTAAGCACTGAGCAGGTTGAGGACAGGTCGGGAACATGCCGCGCTGAAGCCAGAGATATGCACAGAAAAGTACACTGAGAGAGTGAAAGAAAAGGCAGAACACAGCGCAAACTAAGGGAGAGTGAAGACATAGTTTATGCCTCGCAGCAGTCGAATTTAAAGGAATGGAGAGGAGAAAGAGAGAAGATCCCCAGCAGCCTGGCCCTATAGCAGCACAACTAAAGGATGGTTCAGGACTACCTGATCCTAACTATAAGCTTTATCAAAAAAGGAAAGTTTAAAGCCTGATCTTAAAAGCACATAGGGTGTCTGTCTCCTGAACCCAAACTGGGAGCTGGTTTCATAGAAGAAGGGCCCGATAGCTGAAGGCTCTGCCTCCCATTGTGCTTTTCAAAACTCCAGGAACCACAAGTAAGCCTGCAATCTGAGAGCAAAGTGCTCAGTTGGGATAATACGGTACTACGAGGTCTTTAAGATATCATTCAGGCTTTGTAGGAGGAGAAGGATTTTAAGCTGAAGAGGAGCTGTAACGGAGAAATATGATCCCCTCACTCTGTCTGCAGTCATGCTGCTAAGGACCTCGAATGCTGGATTTTTACTTCCAATGGAGTATTTTTTTGAACATAGTGTTTAATCTGTGCTTTTGCTCATCTAATATATGAACCAACAATATGAACAATAATAAAATGCATCAAAACAGTACTGGAAAATAATGTCACACAGCATGGTGGTGTTTCTTCTGCAGGCAGGTGGAGACCTATTAACACTTTATCGTGTCTTTTTTATTTGTATTTTTGTTTGTTGTAGCATGTGTACAAGAAATGTGTAATTTCTTTAATATCGTCACTCTAACCACTGTTATAGAGGGGTTCTTTCTTTCTTTTGTCCTTTATTTTTGTTTAACCACAGCAGGCATCTGTGAAAAATCTTTAAAAACTCACTGGTTTGGGCAAGTAGTGTGCAAACAGCAAACACAGAGACCAGCTGGTAAACCATCCATCCATCTATCCAATGTTTTCCAGTTCTTCCTGGACTGCTGGAGTTGCTCAGTTAGGCCATTATTGCAGACTTTCTGTGAATTGGTACACATAATAAAATAATTTCTACTTTTTGGTTTTAGCTTAAGTAATTGTATCACTTAATGAAGAGTCACCTGTTTCTTTAATTTAACTGTTTGTCCATATTTTCTTCACATGCTTTATCAAAGTGAGAAAAGTCCCTTTGTATCTGTAAGCTTCCTGAATGCAAGGTTTGATGGATAAGGTGACAATAAAGGCATAAATGAATCAAACTGAAACCTGAGACTAAAACCTAAATTCCACATCCACTTCACTGAGTGGACTGGTATTCCCTCTGAAGGGTCTGGTGGAGGGCTATTGCTGTTGCAGACACTGGCCCACTTAAGGGCCACTGGTGAGTTTCTATCTGGGCTATCATTGATCCCAAGGCAGTTCCCAGTTAATGTTTAAGCTACCTAGGGCTAGCTGTCTCTAGCAACACTGATCCTCACTGATCTCATCTGCAGTCTGCCTCTCCCGTCTACTTTTGTACCCAAGGGGGAAAAGTTTGCTACTCTAATTCTTTCCATGGCTGAGAAGAACATGCACACTTCTGTTAGCTCAAGCTCTTTACTCCTTTGGGGACTGTGCATGGAGAACTGTGGATATGACTCTAGTTGTAAGAGACCAGAATATTTCTTGCAGGAAAGGAGCCAGGGATGTTATTTTGAATTTTATGTAAGATGTGAGTATTTTGCTGTGCTGTATTTCCTTTTAAATATGTTCACACGCAACTGGAAAGGTAATTTCAGCCAATCAGCCTTTACTTATGATTTTAATTGATGTGTTTCCTCAAATGATACAAGTTTTTATGTTCTTTTCATTTTCCTTTTTTTTTTCCACTGTTATGCTTGCATTACTTTGCTTTCAGTGGAACTACTTCAAATATAAATATACTGTACATTATACAAAAATCTTGAGCAGAAAAATGTGTTATTTTGAGCAGTGAATGCGAGCGATGCTGTTATTGAGTGGTTGTGGTGATTGCATGTCACCACAATAATGGCTCTCAAATTCAACGATTCACTGAATAATTTCAGTGAATCACTACAGTCGAAGCAAAGTATGGGAAATATTAATAAATACAAATATTTGCAGGGTAAGAATTTAGCTTGACTTAGCAGTTCATTTTGTGTAAGGTGTAAGTGCATCCTGAATTTTGAAGGTCTGTCTGATACTACAGTTGGATCACGGACAGGTACAAATACAGAATAGAAAGGGCTGCCATATTTTTGAGTTAAATGTACCAATTTCCAACAAAGAGACTTTACTTTGGTGGGTGGTCTGCATATATATTAATGGTCATTGAAGTGTACTTAGTGGTTTAATTTTGCTTTATTTCATTTTTTTTCTTGTTCTCCTGTAAAAGACAATCACAGTTTACTAGTTAAAAATCCTTACTTTGAAACTCTTACTTTGAAAGTTCAGTTCCTGTTGACCAGCTAACCTGCCCCTTGTCTTGTGGTTTCTCTGTTGGCAAGGCCAGCTCTATATAGTGGCACCTGTCACGGTCCTGGGTCGGTGACCCGGTGTTTTGTGGTTGTGTTTTGGGTTTGAGTTTTGTACTTCTAGCTCTCCTGTTCTCCTTGGTTTGAGGTTTCCAGACTTTAGGTTTCCGTGCCCCCATGCTTAGTGTAGGTTTAGTTCTATCCTCGTGTTTGTCTTTTGTTCCCCAGCCAGTCGTGTCTCATGTCGTTCCTGTCCCTGTACTCAGTGTTCCCTCTGTTCAGTGTCTAGTCTGGGTCTCTGTGTCTGTTGTGTACTTCCTGTTTTATTTTGACAGCCCTGCTCTGTGTTCAGCCTCTGTTCCCCGTCTCGTCTGTGTAATTAGTAGCAGCTGTGTTTCCCTTCTGTCTCCCATTTCCTGATTTCTTCCTCATGTATTTTAGTCCTCTGTCATCTCCTGCTTGTTGTCACGTCGTACCCTCAAACTCGCCTGTGTGCTGTAGCCTCACCAGTTTAGTTTTCTGTTTTGACTTATGCCAGCAATAAAACTGAGGTCTTTGAGTTTACGTTTCATCCACACGAGTCTGCATTTGGGTCCTCCTTTCCTGCCTGCCGCACACACACCTCGACAGTACCAGCTTTACCAGAGTCTCGTACCTGGCCATAACAGACTCCAAGTCCATTGTTGAAGACTGAAACATACAATGTTAGTCTTTTCTTGCTCTTGAGATCTGCTGTGAGCTAGATGGTCATGCACCAGAAGAACACAAAGCAAAAGCAAATTAAAATGCAGGGTTGCTTCCTGACGACCCTGTATGTGTCAATCCAAGCTGTTCTCTGCACCATGCAGCTTGAAGTTTGCTGGACAAGTCTAGATGAGTAACACAACATTTAAGGAACAAAATGTAAATGTTTGCTGTAGCAGAAGGTGAAGAGTTTGCCCTTTCAAGGAGATTATTGTCTGTCGCATGGTAGCAGTTTGGATTTAGAGCAAGTGATGTTAACCATGAAGAAATCATATGCAAAAAAAATCCTGCAGAGTTGTGTCTCCACTGCAAAGCAACTTCACTAAATAGTATTTTCATTGTACAATATAAATACACATCCATATTTATTGTGTTGATGTTTCACCTACACCGCATGAGACTAAAGCTTGAGGATTGTGGGTTGTGTTTTACCTGCTTCTTATTGATTCGTCCGTCTGCACCACCCTCCAGTCTGACAAGGTTGTGCAAAACTACCCCATGTGGCTGAGTTTCAAATATTACAAAAGCTTTAAAACACTTTGTCAAAAGCATTCAGAAAGTATTCAGAAGAGTCCAAATTTGTATTTCATATGGAGTTCAATAAAGAGTTGTTTCCTCTACAGGTTTTGAATAAAAGCTTATATATTAGTCGTAATATTTGGTTCAAACAAATGCAAATACGTCAGTTTGCATTTGCTTGCACATGCAAACTCCTTCACAACAGCTATTTTTAATTGATTCTGAAATCTTTCAGAAAAACCCTTCCTTTATTTTTCAAAGATTAGAATATTCTGATTTGAGGGTTAATCCCTTAGTCGAGTCAGCAGTACTGCAGCCTTAAGGAAAAGAAGTATTAAGGGCTTTCACAGTCCCTGAGGGAGACCTCAAATACCTCCCAGTTTCACAGTGACAGTCTCTCATTGTGAAACTTTGGTCTAAAGAACTTATTTTATATGACTCAAAATAGATATTCTTATGTTTCATATGCCTGGTATAAGCAATCTATTCATTGCCTACAGGCATTCCTGTCTTCCCTGAAAATCTATCTTTGAGTCTTAATGTCTATGAAATAGATATATCACAATCGTGCATATCTTATTGAAATAGCATATGATGCACACGTCAGAAAGGAAGGACATGTAAATAAATCGGGACTATACCGTGCTGTTACATTAGAATAAATGAGGTTTTGCCCAATCACCTCAGAGCCTGTAGGCGTGAATATAATGAAACATCCTCATGTGCAAAACTCGTGTCAGTAATTAGGATGACTTTACACAGTGCAAGCTGCCTTAGCTTCTGAAACATTGCGCCCAATGTCGAAGAATGCCTGAGGGCTTTCCGAACCCTTTACACTGAAGCCAAATTCTCGCCTACTTCTGTTGATCCATGATGCACAGAATTCAGAAACAAGCTTTTGAGAAGTGAGAATGCTGAGTGCTTCGACTCCGTCACAAGAGCAAATGAGGCAAAGTGTTTGATCATGGAGGAAGGGCTGGAGCTTCCCGTAACGACCCAGAGGCTATATTGATTTAGAATAATGCTTTGTGTCTCTTCTAGCTGCATACATGCATAATTTTGCCTTCATTATGTTTAGTGCAGGGGGCTCTTTGCTTATATTTCCAAAGCAGATTTGTTTTTAGGCGAGGATGGAATTAGGGAGAGACGTGAGGGCAAGTGGGGAAACAAACATTTTAAATTGCAGACGGAGGGCTTTGTTTTAAGTTGTAGTTTTGTGTACCTTCACTGACCCGTGCTTTAATATATACTGTACCGATGTGTGAGAGGTGACACATGTTTACTGCACAGTTGGCTCCATAGTGTTTGGTCACTACTATTTAAAAGTGCAACACTGACAATTTTCTATGTTTTTATTGCTTTCTTACAATTCTTAGTAACTGCGTGGCTCTTTGGCTCACAGGGTTTATTTGTGTTCGTTGTTAAAGCTTCAGACTGATGTAAAATCACCATTGTGACTGATTCACAATCACTGATTGTGGATATCAGTAATATGGCCATGCCACAGCAGAAGGTCCACCCACATGTTGCCTTTTCTTCTGTTTTTCAGCAGATGATGGCCCAAAGAGCTTCAACAAGGCCCAGCATAGAATGAATAGGGATTGTATTGAACTGTGAGCCGTGCACAGCTACTCTAATAGTGTCTAAGAATATAAATGTAGTGCTGCAAATGAGCACAACAGATTGCCTAAAAAGCACATTATTTAACTAAAGTAGTTGGAGTCTAGTTTTAAGAAAGCTGTACTCAAACAAGACGAATTAGTCCATTTGATGATGATTTTTCAGGATTCAGCACAGCTGGAGCAGGATGATAGGGCTTGCAACTTACAATACATACACTGTGTGTTTCCATGCTAAATAAATGCTCTACTTTGTCATGTTTTGTGGCTAAATTGTAAATATGTTTACACAGGTGTGCAGCTCTGTGGCACAGAGAATCTAAGATATATGAAGCTTCGGATACACACACAATAGTTTACACGGGACAATAAGAAACACAGTATTGATAGCCACGTGCTTTACAACCTAACAAATAGGGCTTATTTGTGTACTCAACATCAGGTGAGACTCCTCTAATGGCTCTTACAAATAAGTCCTAAAACATCTATATCAACCTGCTCAAGGCTCTAACCAGCTGATTAAAAAGTATGAGTGTGAGTCTGCTGCACTTGTGAAATGTGGCGAGCAGTATATTGTTATAATGGAGTGTGAAATGCTGGACTTTATTGATCCCTGTGGGAAATTCTAGCTTTTCACTCTCTGCCTTCCACAGTTAGTGGTTAGTTGTTAGGAATTCAGTGTTTCGGCTGAGGACACTTGGGCAGAGGGATTGCCTGTGGGTGCTTTGCTTGGGCCTATATCCAATAAAACATCCAGCTTTTCTAACATTGATCGGATGAATTTATTTGTGATGGTGGGGAAAAAAGAAAGACTTTTCGACTAGTGTTTTCTTGCTTTTGTTATAAATACAGTGTATGCAATTAAAAATGGAACTAAAAATTCTAATCTAATATAGATAAATCTGCCTGATTCATGCTGATTCAGACCTGTTTTACATTTTGAGGCATTTATGTCATTACAGAAATGAATATTTATTATTTACAGTGAAGTATATCTGCAGTTTCTACTTGGTTAAAGTCTGTGGGAAAAAAGTTATACAATGCACATCTTCCGAATGACCTCTGTAGTGTAGCTATGGGAGTGCTGTGTAGAAAAGAGCAATAAGTCCACATTAAGAGACTGAATTTGTAGCTCTTGTGAAGTAACTCATAAGTTTGTCAGGTAGGAGGTGACAGCTTCTGTTCCATCTGGAATTGTTTTAGCTGGTTTTTTTTCCTCTTGCTAACTTGTTTCCTTTTTACTCGATATTTCCTTTTGTTTGTTTTTTTTTAGCAACTTGGTTGGTTTCAGAAAAAAGTAAAATAAACTCATGCATATTAAAAAATATCATGCTCACCCCTTGCAGTTTCAGAGTCCTTTGCTACCAAGACCAAGAGACAAATTCACAGTGATGAAAAATGAAAAACAGTTCCTCGAACGGCCACTCAACCATAAACTGTTATGTTAAAATGTCCAAATATATGGCAGGAATCAACGCGTTTACAGCCTGATACAAAAAACAGCTTGGGTCCCTGTGTTTAGGTTCCCTCACCATAATAACACTGTAGGATTTTTTTGTTTCGTTTTGTTCTACATCACCTGTTTTGATCAATACTTAACAAGCTGCTCTGACAAATGCACCAACAGAAGCCACTGAAGCTGATAACTGTCTGCTAGGCTACTAATTTGAGCCACACTTCTACCTTGTGAAGGATTTTAATGGAATTTTCTGACAAATAATATGACTTACTGTGTGATGCATATTGTACAAGAAGTTTGTACTCTTCTTCTCTTCTACTTTTATTACCACGCTCACAGCCCTAAGTAGCAGATATTTGTGTCTGAGTCATGCATTGCTTTATGGACACAGCAAACAAACAATATGATGTGTTAGTAATGTTAAGCGACCGGTCTGTAATATGTCAGTATTGAGGCCATTGGCTGAATATTAATATCTTTCAAGCAAGTAAAATCAGTGAATCTAATGTATTCAGAGATGAGTTGTTGGTTATGATCTTGTTTGCTAATAAGAAAAGTTTAAAACAGCAGAAGTCCAACGTTAGCTTATTGTGGTACTGAACTGGAATCACCAGTAGACCAGTGCTGGACAAACCAAACCGACTCTCATATGTCTTCATTAAAATGTTTTGCTTGACAGAACTGAAGCTTGGGTTGATTATAAACAGCACCGAGGTTTTTTTACAGTCAGTGGCAATGTTTAAGGCATTAATAATCCTCACAAGAAGTTTCACTTCTGTTTAGATGCCAGAAACCAGATCTGAATGTCACTGATAACAAGGTGTTGAGTAGTGGATGAAGAAATGAAAATGTTCCATCTTGTCAAAAAAATTATAGCAGCCTGTTATATACAATACTTTGCAAAAGCCTTAAGTTGCCCCTCATTTCTTTCTATTTTGCTTCAAAGGAGAAAAAGTGATCTTGATCAAAAGTCCTTCAGTTCTTTCTGAAGGACTTTCAAAGTTCTTTTTTTTTGACATTTGCAGCTTTTCCACTTATTTTCAGTCCAGTCATTGTACCTGGTCATCTTCAGTGTTTCTTTCAGTATCTTGTCAAAATTGATGTAATTATGAATGCAGAGTAGCACTATTAGACAGTGTTTTGTGGATCAAACACTCCCAATGCAGTAAAATCATTGCAATGGATAGCAAGAGACACAGTGGAACGCCATCAATAATGGATTGGCCTCCCCATGACTTCAACATTATTGAAGCAGTGTGGGATCATCTTGACAAAGAACAGAATGACAGCCAAGATCCAAAGATGAGCTTTGAATGTCCTTCAAAAAGCTTGGAGAAATATTCCAAGGGAAAGTTCAAGGACGCTGCCTAAGAGAGTTCAGACTGTGTTCAAGAATAAAGGTGATCATACCAAATAATGACTTTAAAGCTCATTAGAAGTCTACAGACTCTGTTTTTATATCTTATATAGTCTATATCCACACACGTTTACAAATGTCAAGTTGTCCCAGCAAAAATATCAAAATAGAAACAAACGACTGGTGGCTCAAGAATTTGGCACAGTACTGTACTACATTTCATATATAGTTTTTTGTTCATTTAGATTTTACCATAAACAAAATAATGTTTTATCAATTTTATATTTATAAGTGAAACATGAATGACAAAAAGTCAAACACGTAAAATAGACAGGTCTAATAAATAACCATATTGCTTCAAATGTATAATGAATAATTAATATGTATGTAAAAACATGCCAAGTTCAGTGTGTCGCATGGTACTGCTAAACTATCCAATCTAAACAGCTTCTTTATTAGGTACAAGTAATACTATGTTTGCCCCCATTTGTGCCTCCAGCATTGCCTTAATTTTTCATGGCAAAGATTCACTGACTTGCTGGAAATATTCCTCAGAGATTTTGGTCCATATTGACATGGTAGCATCACAGAGTTGCTGCAGATTTGTTGGCTGCATGTCCATGAGGTGCTCTATTGGACTGGGATCTCGTGGCAAGAC
>VOQK01033457.1:3372-29520 GCA_015052645.1 Benitochromis conjunctus
TTAAACACTGTTCGTTAACAGACCAAGCATCTTCTGCACAGTGGATTCTGCAGTGTCCTACAGCAATGTATACGGTCAGTTTTTAGAAGGAAACTTTTTTTTCAGATTATTATCCTGTGAAAATAAATTACAAGGTTTCTATTTTTATTCCTACTGTGGATTTTGTGCAAAAAAAAATTATCTACCAAGAGTTTATCGTTAGCAGGTCAAAAACTATCATACAGGGAATCTGCATCAGTAACTTTCATGCAAGAAAAAAACAAAACAGTTTCCATACAAAAAAGGCAAGATGTAAAATATTTACCAACAGTTACAAAAATAGCAAGATGAATAAATTAATTTCTTCTACATTTCTTTACTGCCCCACATCTCTCCTCTTGTTTTTCCAGCAAATAGAAAAGAGTCCTGGCAAACGTAGTGAAGGGCAAAGAAGCCTTTTACCATGTGTCCTTCACTCCTTTAATAAACAGAGAGCGTGAAATACCTGTACAACTGCAGTTGTAATTTTTCTACAATATTAAAAAATATAATAGCAGTCAATCAGGGAGAAATCTCCAGAAGCTGATAAAGTGAAGGCCCAAACTGTCATCTGTTAAAATCCTTTTAAGCTACAGTGGTCTGGGTAGTGGGTTGGCAGGGATCAATTTGCTGCTTGTGATAATTTAGCATCAGTCAGTCACATGTTAGACAGGTGGTTCCTTATAACAGGCTTGCAAGGCTGGTGGTTGGACCGTTTTGGGCTTGGATCTGGACAGGAGGGGGGCCATCAGTCCACTGAAAGAGAGACGGAAGTAACCCGTTAATGCAGCCCTACACCCGAGTGTCTAGCCTCGAAAAGGCCATTATGCATCATATTCAAGGTCACTGTTTTTCAAAAGGATCTCATGAGAGTCCCCGATCAAATCTGCTGAGTAAAATAAAGCGTTAATGTACAAGTGGTAATATTGTGGTGTATAATAACAGGACAAGAATTTCATTGTTTCAAAGACTTTTCTTTTTCCCGTGTGCGTCTTGAGCTCTAAATCAACCGATCTCGTTTACTGAAAGATCCAATAAACATACAGGTTTCTCTCTGGCTGACAAGCACAGCTCTTCAGCAAATCATCAACGACTTGGAGATTATATTTTTCTTGAAAATTAAATGTAACATTTATTGAAAAGGAATGGACTGTTTTGCAACACATCACGGCTCAAACTCAGTTTTAACCAGAGCAGTGATAAGCGATCAGCGAGAGACTCAGCTTGACGAAAATAGCAAACTTTGTGTGTTAAGTTCTTATTTAACATTTGAGAACTTCCAAATGAGTTGGTCTCATGATTCAAACAATGAGCAACAATCCTATTGTTAACTAACATTAGCATACCGCTTTGGAAAACGGTAATGGGTATTTTTTGGCTTCCTAATAGTCCAACACTGCTTGTTGCTTATTTGTAGCATTTCCCACACAAGAACCTTTAAACTGTGTCAGGCAACTGTCTCTGTCTCACTCTCTCATAACGCTGCAAAGACATGTAGATTTATGTCAGCCATGTGATCAATAAGAGCTTCTCCTCATCCATTTTAACTCAACTGCTAGTAAACAAGTGAAATAATGTATTAACACGTCAGCACTAACACTGGACCAGTTCTCCACTGGTTTTACTGACACCACAAATCAGTTTCTCACTGGTGGATCTTATTGCATTTGATCCTTTTCTATTCAAAGCCTACCAAGCTAATAATTCACTAATTCACCGATTTACCTTTTCAACTAATTCAGTCAAACATACTGTTTGCACGCCATATTTCTGCAGACTGAGCTTAACCACATCCCTCGTGTTACATCACGACCAAGTTCTGATGCATACAGATGCACTGTGCACGTTCTTTTTATTTTTGGCCAACAGATGAACAATGATAGAAATATTTTTAGCTTGAGCAAATTAACCAAGCGTAAATACCAAATATTTTTTACCATGGTCTTTGTCATTTTCTATAACCTTGTTGATTTGGAGCTTCTTTTTTTTTGGTGCAAGAAAAATTTGATAAACATATTAATAAAACAGTTTGACAACGATAAACCTGGGACACTTAAGTCGCTTTAACGTACACTGATGAGGTTATGCTCAGGAAGGCTGCAGGCAGCGATGTGGTCCTGTAGCAGCTGCTGGGAAAAGTTCTGGTGCATCTGGGCGGCTTCATGGGCATCCATGGTGTTCCCAAGGGCCTTGTTCAAATCTGCAAACACAGCACATGGTCAAAACCTTTAAACACAGATTGCATTGTAAGAAACTGTGATAAACTCAAAAATGTTTTGCCAAGTAGTCTACACAGATTTGACCGTCTGTGCAGCTCTAAAATAACAAATGATGTTTTACTGAGGAACAGGAAAAGGTCATTCTCTACCTTTCAACAGTGCTGAAGACCAGAGCTGAACTGACATATCTGGGATCTTGCTGGCCAGCTGCATTGCAGGTACAACCATGTTGTTACTTTCCTATAGAGAAGACAGACATTTAGAAAATGCAAATTTCCTGCAAAGCCAGTCCTCATTTGAAGACATGCACACAAAAAAAGGGTAGAAATACAATGAAATTTACAATGTTCATTTATTTGTACAAGGTAACGAGGACCCTCCAACCAACACAATGACTTCATTTTTGCTCATAAAGAAATCAAATGTTAAAACGGTTCAGTCATCAGCAGAGGAAGAGCCAGCTTTTAAACATGTTTAGCAGCGATGGCCAGAAATTACTGAATCATTTATTTCACATTTTAAAATATTCATGTGCATATTGCAGCCTTTCTCTGTTAGTTGTTTTGCTTTGCCTGAGACTCAACTAATCAGGCACAACTACGCTTTTCTGTATCGACCAGCAAATGCCTCAGTAGCCACAAACTAATGTTGTGGGCTGTCACAGGTCCATGCAAATTTGGTCAAGTACGATGATTATGAGAGCAGTTTCATAAACCAGGACAATTTATCGCTGTGCATTCTGTTCCTTTTATGGGCAAAACGTATAGACGGTTAAACGAATGAGGCTCCAGTTGCAACAGCAAACGGGTGAGTGAGATTAGATAGCCAAGCCATTTTTTCTTAGTTTGTCCTGATTTAAAAATATGAGGTAAAACGTTCTATTTTAGTGACCATGTTCTTCAGATCTATCAGTTAGTGTGACCATTAGCCCCATTTGCCAAGTTTTTAGTCTTACTCTGTGGTTGCCCAATACGTAGAAGATGTGGCCGAGCAGAACGAGGGAGCATGCCGTCAGTCTGTTCAGATCCTCAGCATTAGACATCTTCAAGGTTTCTCTTAGGAACCGTCTTCAACACAAAGAAATATAATTATGCAACAGCACAGGGTGTGTTTTTGGGTGTGTATGCTTGAAACAATGAAAAAAATGTGCCATACTTTGCCTCGTTGTACCGTCCCTGAAAGAAAGACAGGAGTCCTCTGATGTAGAAGGCAGCAGCGCGGAGGCAGTGGGAGCTGAATGAAAAGAGAAAAAGGGTGGATATTTCAGAGTCGGAATTAATACTGTTATTTCATGCATTTTCTTGTGTTAAACATAAAAACATGTCTCTTACCTTACGGGAAAGTTATGGTCTGGGTTTATTCTCTCAAGAAGGCTGTACAGCTGAAGAAAAAAAAAGAAAAGTTACAAACTGAATAACGACTCTTTCCTCCCCTTTGTCTCAAAGCCATAATGTTTATTTTTAAGATGACTTTAATCTCCTAGATGTGTTAGACCAGTGATAAAATGTAGTTCTAACTGTGCTGAATGAACAAAACTTAACTCATCAGTGCTCCCTGCTGGACGAAGAATGTAATGGCAACACCGTGTTTACGAGGACAGGACAAAAGTATTTATTCAGCCAGGCACAGAATTAACCCACAGCCCACTACATTTCACTAATGTCATTAAAAGAGATAACTCATTATTACGAACTGACCTCCTGGTGTCGGTTGCCTTCCCTTATGTAGACGCTGGCCAAGTTGGTTACAATGTATGTCCACAGTTCCTGGTGTGTGGTGAGCTGAAACACAAGGAGACATGTGGACATATTTGAGATGAGAACAGAAACCGCTGCAAGACAGCATCGAAGGATTTGAAATGGAGAAACTTTTTCACAGTTCTAAAAACTTCTGAAGGAACAGGTACTTCAACTTTTTTAACACTAATGTTAAGTGCGAGCTTAAAAGAATAAAAACTGGGTGTTTTCAACCACCCATCTGCTTTCCAACTCTGTAATTATAACCAAACCCATGACAAACAACAAGCACACAGCTATGTTCAGGGACTCCATCTTGTTGTTGTTATTGTAGCTGTTGCTATGACAACTACCCACTGGATAATAAGTCACATTAGCATTCCTATCAGTGGTGGATATGCAATAATGGGGAAAAAAAAATTGAACAAATAACAGAAACCTGTATGCAATGTAGTTCTAATGGGAGCTGCCCTGTGGCTAGTTACCTGCAGGAAGTCCCTAGAAATGTTCAGTCTAAATGCTTCTTAAAAGAAGAGAAGATGAGAGAAACAAATTGTCACATACTCACCCGCAAGGCTGTGGTAAACTGTGCTTCTGCATTATCCATACAGTTTACTGAGATACAGTACAGACCCTGTGATACGGGAAGGACAGAAGAAGAGATCTTTTAGACAGACTGTTGAAAAGAAAACAGGAATAAGACTAAAGCATTTTTTTTCTCTGCAAGTTATTTTGACAGTTCCTTAAATATGAAGCTGTGTTCTGTAACTTTTGTCTCATATGGCGTTGGTAACACTGATTACGTTCATGAAGCACAGAGTTTAGACAACTTAAAAAGGGCTTTGGCTGAAAATGCTCACCAATAATGTGTGAAGCTGAGCAGCATGGTTGGTGAATAACCTGGGGGACTGTTGGCACAGCTGACACACCTGTGAAATCTAGAGGGACAGAAGAGAGACTTCATTTTCACAGGATCATTTAGATAAATCTGCAACAAAAATAAGCTTCCAAAGGCACTGGATATGACTAGATCCCTTTTAATGGAGCACATATTACAGTCGATCTATTATACTTCAAAATGATGAATGCACATGGTAAGCATGGCCAAAATTTGAAATAATGATGTCAGTGTTTATACAAAAGGTCAGTCGTCAAGCTGCTCTACACACACAGTTTCCAGGGAAGTTAATCAGAAGAAAAGCAGCCTTAGGTAAGGGTGGTTTTCAAATGGCTTGCTTCGCTTAGAGGATGCAGAGAGGGGCTGCACCAAGGTCCAATAAAAGATAAAAACGTTCTTTTGAACGGTGAACTCTGTAAAGATACACTGGAAGAGTTCAAGGATAAAAGGCAGAAGGAAGCATAATAGCATGCTTTAAATACACAGCAAAACTCAAGAACTGGCCATGGAAACAGAAACAATATACCTCTTGTAATGCAGTGGCCTTGTGGCCTGTGACGAGTCGGCACATGATAATGTGTTCCAGTAGAATGACTTGAAAGGTAGATAGGATTGGGCTGCAGTCCAACACTGGAGCATAAAAGACACAAAGGACAAAATTGACAAAAGCGTGTTATGTAGTGCAGTGTACAGGTGCGTTTTTTGTTTGTTTGTTTTTTAAACAGTGTGAATATTTTGAACTCACTTTTTAGCTTTTCTAGTTGCATAAGAGCTTTGTCTGTGTACTTCTGGGCTTTCTCCAGATAGCCTGCTTGCATGGAGTGCATGACTGTCACCTGTAAAATGAAAAGAAAATACAGTTAACACTACAGTCAAATCCCCTGCAAAGCGCTAACATGGGAGAAAACCCCCCACACAAACTCCTAACAGTTAATACACAGCTATGACTCTCCCAGTGAGAAGCATGGTGTTGCATAGGGCCCCCTACTATAGTTGACCCCCCCTACCTAAACTGTAGTCCCAGAAGCTTTCAAGCTTTACGTTTCTTAAATCTACATTTTTAAATGTAGTTGTGTTTCCACTACAAAGCAAAGCTACAGATTACCTGCAAACTAGCCGGAAATATCTGTGTCAGTAGCTGAAAACATTTTGCAGCAGATTTTTGCCTTAGACTGTTAACGATCTCACGCCATCTGACCACAAGTAGACAGAACATTTACACCTCTCGCTATCATGTGTGTCCACTGACGCGTTAAGAGTTTCCCTGTGAGGTTTTAACGTCTGGTTGTCACTGGTCAAGGACCAGATTTATTGGTAATCAAAGCTGTAAAATAAAGAATTTTGTAACTTTCAAAGGCGTGCAGCACAAGACAAAACAGGATCATCAGAGCCCACATTTATCACATATTTTCCTCTTATGTCCTTTTTGGAGACTTGATAGTGTTTATACTACAAAATATATACGGTTACACGTATCCCAGTCCACTCTGGCAAATGGTTTAAGTAAATGAAGCGAATATAAAATATGCATATTTGTGGTAATTTACACTTTTATAAAACCATTTGTGATGCGACTCCCCAAGATGCAATCACATCAGAATGACCCTGTTCGCACTTAAAGCCAAGTGTAAACAGGGTCATAAACTGCAGGACAACCAAAACGGACTATATACATTAAAAGCTGATTTCAAACTTTTTAATGTAAGAAACCAAGCTCTAAAAGTCATGCTGAGGATACAACTTTAAGCAAATTTCAAGTTATGGAAAGAAACGCGCCATTACCAAATATACGAGGACACACATGTGTTCCTTGGGCAGCCAGTGGAACAAGTCAGCTGGGTTGCTCGGCAGAATCTCATCATCGTGGAGTGTGGAGATGGTTTGGATACACTGCTGCAGCTGCTTCAAACACGGCTTCACGCTCTTCACCTGGAAATGTTCATCAATATCTGTCATACCTCTTTGCAGTGTTTAGCACACAGGCATACCTCCACCTATGCCATTAAAATCAATATGTGCATGACCATTAAAACGTTCCTAATCCTACCGATGTTACAGGAGAAAGCCACAGCTTACAAATAATCAAAGACATCTCTGGTAAATACTGCGACTGTCAATTGCACTGACCAATGCATAAGTCTTTTGTCTGTGCAATGGGCAGGCATTTGTTGAGTTTTGTTACTGTAACCATTAAATGAATCTGCATGACATTTATCCCAGTGCTCTGGTGGGTTAAACCAGAAACATTTATCATGTCATCATTCATGACTGTGCGTATAATAAGGCTGTGCTTTAACAAGCTTTTAAACCTTATTAACTAGTTCTTAATTAAATGTAACAGATGACTCGATACACACTGTTTTTATGTCCTAATAACCACTGAAGTTGAAGTTATGGCTCCCTCCACATTTATTCAAATAACAAAATAACTGCAGAGTAGCAAGCCTTGCTTTTCCACGTCTTTTGCTCAACACAATTCCCTCTTACCTGCCCAGCATCCAGGTAGTGTGTGACCTGTAGCACAAGGAAGAAGACCCTCAGAGACTCCTTCTGGATTGGGTTTCCCTGCCAGTTTTCCACTATAGTTCCACATAGTGTGAGAAGAGGATGCACCTCCCCAAGCTTCCTCTCCATTAGCAGCAGCTAGAAGATTGGAGAATTTTAACACAATCAATCAAAACTGCACAAAAATATGTTTTGTTTATTTTAACTTGCACTGTAATGCTATTAGCACTGTGTTAAAAAAACAAACCTGAAACAAAACAACAACAGAAAAAAAAAAAAAACCTGATACTGTATGCACTATTTAATATAGTGTATATTACAATTGTATAGCTGAACAAAGTCAAGTATGACAAAAGACTCACCATTCCTTTACTAAGGAGAAACAATGCCCTAAAAAGCAAGAACAACTCAGGTGAGTTTTTAAAAGACAGACAATCTGATTTGTTTCCTTATTTCACTAATACTTTATTTCTCTTAACACAATATCTGTTTCTGTGCCTGAGGAAATATGTAACTGAATCAGAGCAGATTAAGCGATTATGAAATGTGTTTTGCATTATTTTGTATGGCATTTTTTCCTTTCCTTTGCTAAATGAACTCCTATATATTGTTTATATGATCGAAATAAATTGAACACAAACACACAGTTTAAATATAAAAATCTGACAAACATGCTCATGACACATCCTCTATTTCACACCAGCGTCAGTGGCAAAGCAGGACTGTGTCAGCTGTGTTGTCAAGAGTTTCATAGTCCACTTCCTCATGACTAAACTTTTTAAGAGACCTAAGAAACCTCCAGCTACCTGCTCAAAAATTAAATGCAATTAACAGAAGACAGGACCGTCTATTTACCTGGTATATTCGGAGCCCACCACTCGGGCGTACTCAGCTCCAACTCCCAAAAGGTCGCATGCTGACACCAAGTCTTTCTCCAGTGTATGAAGTTGCTAAGAGACACAATTAAAATACTATGGATGAATTAAATGAATGAATCAACACAGTTATCTACTTTTTTCCATTAGACACAAACGCTAGACTCCAATAAAACCTAACCAATATATTTCAAACAGTTGTCATAGTGGATTTATTAAGTTTATGAATATTAAGAGAATGCTATTATACCTGCTTATAAAAATATCTCGCATGAGTGAAGCAATACCCTAGAGGGAGTACTCATTGTACTTAATACATACCGCCAGCTGGAACAACAATCTGCAGTGCCAATATGGGGTTTGTTGTGAAATCTGGATGGCTTTGCGCAGCAGGGGTTTTGCAGAGTCCACCAAATTCTGAAAATCGATTTGCATGATCAATAGTTAAAAGTCAATAACAAAGACCGCAAGGCATATCTGTTTTTTAAATCCACAAATCCAAATGTCCTAAGCTAAGCAGTAAAAAATAAAACAAAAAAAAAAAACCCAAACATTATAATGACGTTACCTTGAATTTGAGTGGCTTACCTGTTGGCAAAAGAGTTCTGACAAAATGCTGGCAGCCTCAAACTTGACATCTTCAAACTGAGGAACTTGCTGAGATATATACCACTGCAAAGCAAAAGACAGAAAATGTTGGCGGCGTCGCATTTGCTGTCGTTTCTGACAACATTAAACGCTGATAGTAGCTTTTTAAGCTAACAGCAAAGAAAGAGCGAAAGTCTAAGACTCGGGACGCTATCTAACAAACAGCTGATCATATCAGACACGAACTGACGTTATTTCTTCATCCCTTTACGAATTAAACCTTCCTGAATAAACAACGATTTAAAGACTTCCGCCGTTCACCGTTTTCGCTCCCTGCGGCCTACACCCGTCCCCTTCTCCGCATCATCCCCGCTCTTTCCCAGATCAAACGTCCCTCACCGCTTTCTCCAAGTGGTTGCGGGCCAGCTCGCTGTTCTTGGTGTGGTGGTAGAGAACCGAGCCCAGCTGAAGATGTGTTCTAGCCTCGATCCTCTGCGGGGGCTTAAACTGAAACACGGCCTGTAGACAGTGCACACAGAGTCGTATTTTGGGCGGACTGGAGGTTCGGAAATGCTCCGCAAAGCCTAAAAGGGCGAGGTACCAGCGCTCCGGGGCCTCTACGTTTGACGCCATTTTCCCAGACAACAACAAGTTTTTCAGCGGTACGGCCAGTCTGGCGGGTTGCCAGGCTCGGCCATGTAGAAAGAGCTGTTCACTACTCCTGTTCGCGTTTACTCTCTTTAGTAAACCTTTAATTATGTTTGACTACTAACTAAAATCACGATGAGTTTATTAGAAGTGAAATACTTTATCTAAATGCATTTTACTTAAGACACCGTTGCTTAAATATCAATATCAGGCTGTAACTAATGATATATTACTCTTCTTCAATATATTAAGTTTTCTTTTTCTGTGCATGACAAAGAATGGTTTTACATGTCAAACACAGCTAGTCCAAGCTCCCATGTGAACTCACAACACTCAGAACATAAAAAAATATTTCTTCTAGGTTGACATGCAGTAAGTATATTTGTTAGGTAAGTTGTTTCCTGAGGGGATCGACTGATCAGCAGACAAATTATTTAATTAATCAATCAATTTAGAGTTGTTGTAAGTATTTGAGCCCATTTCCAAGTAGCACATTTGATTATTACCTGCCTTTTGTGTTTGTTTTTTATATGTTTGAGCCTGTTAGTCGGGCAAACCGGGCAGTCTAAACAAATATCCTTGAATAATGTAAACATTTTTTTCCAATAACCTGAATTAAACGGGATACTAAGGCGATGAAGAAAACGCTTGTAACATAATTTAAACGTCAAAACAAAGAAAATGTACACAATGTACACAAATGTAGTGAATATTAAAAATGTTGGAAAAACCTGGCAACCCAATGTTGGGGCCAATCTCGCGAGACTTTGCTGCAAGCGCGATATTAGCTCTTGGGTATTGTAGTCAAAATAATATTATAAGCCGTCCCAATTTTTCTTTAAGACACTAAAAAGCCCAAATAATCTTCTGCGTAGAAGCAGGGTGCTTCTCCGAGTGCAGTTTTCACCCAGGCGTCGTTTATAAATGATTAACACTCTTTTCACTGCTTGAAAGTTGTGTGTGTGTGTGTGTGTTTTTTTTTTAAATAGCCAACTCCAGAAACGTCAACATCGTGAGAAGACGTGCAGAAAGACCTCGAAGCGTGTTCCAGGTTCAAGTTTGTGCGAGCACACGACACATGTGTGCAAGCAGAGACTAGGTCAGACTGATTTATCACGTCGAAGATTTCCAAATACGGAGTCCTTTTGAACACAGACGAAGGTAACAAATGAGATAATCAGTCGTCGCGCAAATAGATTTAACTGCACGAGGTTACACAAGCTTGTTTATGCACTGTTTGTTTGGATAAGACGCAGTTTATGCATTTGATTCGAGGTGCGGTCACTAAGTTGTTGGGTCAGTTTTAGAGGATAATCAGCAAGTGTGATGATTAGTATTACTTGGATCAGTGATGGAGAATAGTTATGGATCGATCTTCGGTAATGCAATACTCTGTTTACAAGCCAGACTGTTTGTGCAGAACATGGGCGTGCGTGCAAGCACGTACTCGCGTCAAGTACATATAGAGAGGGACTGCGACACAAGGGGCTGTGTAGTGTTGAACTCAACTGTAATATCCTTGACACGTTCTTCTGTATTTCTCTTTGTCTGCAGTGTTTTGTTTTCTTTATTGAATGAGCAATCGGGTGTCTGGCAGCTTTGGTAACCCTTGAAGGGGAGACATGGCCCATCGTTTGCAGGACCGTCAGCACAGGCTGCCGGTGGCTCAGCCCACTGTGTTGACTTTGCCACCAGCCAGCCAAGCAAAGGTGAGGATTTGTTTCTCTTCATACCTTAAACTTGAAAACAGGTGATTGATGATACTGGCATGTTTGAGCATGCCAGGGTGGGGTTGGCATTTAAAGTTTGAGCCATCTTGTTTACAGAAGAAGATGGGTCCATAATAAGCCTAATGACTGCATATAAACACGTTTAAAACTGCATAAAAACTAATAATTTTTTTACAGTGTGTGATCATCACATCCTGCCTGTCATCTATTTGTCAGTCACATCAGGTGATGAGCATTACAGCAGCATGTTTTTAAAAGGCACCAGCTGTGAAAATAAATAAATAAATAAAAGTTTATGATTATGATAAAGCCTAAAACAAAACATGCCTTGCAACTCTCTCAAATCCAGCTCAGTTATACGGAAGTGCTGTTGTTATTGTGAAATCTAGTACAGTCTTCCTTATAACTCCATCTGAAGGACAAGTGTCTGCTGCTACGTGCTTTAAATAGCAGAGAGGTGCCATCTAATCCAAAGCTGGCCTTTGTTTACAAAGCAATGCAGTGGATAATATTGAGTAACCAGAATAATTATACATATACAATAGTTTCACATGGTTACGATTGCTGTAATAATGGATTTTTAACGGCCTGAAGTTTTTGTTTCCTCATTGAACATCAGTTTTAAAATACTGAATCTGAGAAACAGATTTTTGTTTTATTTGCTAAAGTTAAATTACAGCAGTTAAATCTGCAATAATCATAATAATAGTGCAGCATCTTTGTTCGTCACGTCAAACGCTCTTCTTATCATTTGGGAGTGTTTATTGGGTTCAAGTGTCCCACTCACTTCAGGGTCTTGCACACACAAACAGCTCCAGGTCTTGTGAATTGTTACCTTTTGGTACTTTTTCATAACTGTGTAATTTTTGTGTCTCTAAAAATGTGGATTTCTGCTGTCGCATAAACGTAGGAGCCTACGTGCTGATGAACATGTGACGATTATGATGTAATTCATGAGGATTAGAAAGCTGAATAAACCCAGATAATCAATTAAACTTGCTTTTTTTTTGGTCCTCAATTAAGAGCCAGCGTAATATTTTGGGGATATGGTAAGTTGTGGTAATGTCAGCATTAAATAAAATGTTTTCAAACAGGATATGAGGCCTAGCTGGTCCGCTCTGGAATCCCTGTTATGTGGTGCGTTTGCCGGAGCTGTTGCCAAAACAGTTATTGCGCCTCTGGATCGCACCAAAATAATTTTCCAAGGTAAGTGTGACACTCCAAGATAAAGACTACTCGCAGATATGGAAAGAATATAAGCTGGCATGTTAGCGACTTAACCTCTGTCTTGTGTATTAGGTGTCACCATAAATGCAGCCACTGTTTTTCTGTTTGTACCAGAGTTTTATTGCGAAGTGTTCCTGACTAATTACTAATCCTCTTAGTAGATGTTTAGCTTATGTGGGAGAGTGTTTTGTTTTTTTTTTAACCCTGAGGTTCACGTCGTCTCTGTTGTTTATTCACAGTGTCTTCAAAGAGATTCTCGGCTAAGGTGAGTTCAGGCCTCTGTCCTATCAGCGAGTCAGGAACTGATAAGTTGCAGATTTATGCAGGTTAATTCATGAATGCAGTGATAAGAAAAGCAATTTACGATATAAATACCAAACAAAGGAGTGTTGTGGATTTTTATGGGAGTAGTCGCTTGCTTTTCTTCGTTTTAAAACATTAGCAGCTGAGTATTTTTGATTTAGGTAGCACAAAAACATGCAAAGTAAATAATGTTTAAATTAAAATATCGCCTGAGTCTCTGGCACATTCGGGCACAAAGTGATATCATTGTCTCAAATGTATTTTATAAACTAAACATCAATAATAAAGAATGCTATCATTAGCTAGGAGACTGGTGCAGCGCTATTATTGTGTATGTTCTTATTCACAAGTTTGCACACATTTTTGTAAGCTTGGTTAACTTGACTATATAATGTCATTATCTTGATCGTGTTAAGATGATTAGGTACGGAAAACATGACCAGTCTGTACCCTTGTTCCTAACCCAGGAGGCTTTCAGGGTCATTTACTCTACATACATGGAGGGTGGGCTGTTCAGTCTGTGGAGGGGAAACTCTGCGACCATGGTGAGGGTCATGCCCTATGCTGCCATCCAGTTCTGCTCACATGAACAGTACAAAAGACTGCTGGGGAGCTGCTACGGCTTCCAGGGCAAGTGAGTAAGCAATTTATATCCATACACTATATTTACGGTTTGCAAGCCAGTGTAGTTTTTAGCTGTGCTAGCAGGAGGATTCTAGAGATGTCAGTATAAATCACTCACTTTGCCATTAATAACAACTCAATAGCAAACAATCTGTCTTGAAACTGTTGTCAAATCCGACCCATCATCAGGTCAAAAATACAGCATCAGAGAGCCTCTAGCATTACTAGTGTGTTTCTTTTCTTTTCTTTTCTTTTGCTCATCCTGTCTATGTACTATAATTCTGGTTGTTTCAGAGCTCTGCCTCCTTTTCCACGTTTCCTGGCTGGGTCTCTGGCTGGTACAACTGCTGCTATGCTTACCTATCCACTGGACATGGTACGAGCCCGGATGGCAGTCACTGCCAGAGAAATGTAAGTACCTAAAAATTGTAATAACATGCAAAAGTACGCACCTCCGTGTCTTTCCCAGTGGAATGGATGAAGCACGTTTCATATTGTCTGCTAAATGTTACAATATCACACAACACAAAAGGGTTTGTGTCAGTTTGGTAAACGATGTCTTGCCTACCATGTGTTCCCTCAACAGGTACAGTAACATCATGCACGTCTTTGTGCGGATCTCCCAGGAGGAAGGTGTTAGGACACTTTACCGAGGCTTCACTCCCACTATTTTAGGTGTTATCCCATATGCAGGAATTACTTTCTTTACCTATGAGACCCTCAAAAAATTACACGCAGGTACTGACCATTAAGGCTTTTTCTTTTCAAATCAGTAAAGTGCAAAGCATACATCTGTTTTTCACTTATCCATTGTTTCATGCATTTTTCTGTTGTTGTTTTTCTCAATTCAGAGAAGACAAAGCGATCCCAGCCTTACCCTTATGAGCGCTTAGCCTTCGGTGCCTGCGCAGGCCTGATCGGACAGTCGGCTTCGTACCCCCTGGATGTGGTACGTCGGCGCATGCAGACAGCCGGAGTTACCGGTTCATCCTACAGCACGATTCTGGGAACCATGCGTGCGATCGTGACTCACGAGGGCGTTATACATGGACTGTACAAAGGCCTGAGCATGAACTGGGTGAAAGGGCCCATTGCAGTGGGGATAAGTTTCACCACATTCGACATCACGCACAACCTTCTGCTCAAATTGCACCAGATGGGCAACTTCATCCACTGAATCATGTGGGAACAACATAAGCGTAACATATAGCTCAGATGAGACTGACATAAGAGAGGTTGTTAGGTCTGTGGGATGGCAATAATATGTCTCTGGCCTCTGCAGGACTATTGTGTTGCACACTCCTGTTTCCTTAAGGCAGGATGTCAGAAAAGTGGACAGGAGATCTGCTGTTCACACAGATGCTCTTTATCTCAGACGCGGAAAATGCACAGAAAATATTCACTTGCAAAGAAAGTGGAGACAAAAATGTGCTTTGAAATTGTTCGCACAATCTTAGCTTTGTTGTGAAATTGTAATACCATCATGAAGGTTAAAGCGGTGAACAGCCAGGTTTATTTCTGATTGCATCAGGATGGAGAAAATATTTGCACTTTATTAAACATGCCATGTTCTTTCACTTTGACCCATTATCAATACAGAGAACTCAATGAGTTTGAAACCTCTTAAATTGGGAGACAAATTTTAAATTTTAAATAAGCGCTTTCATTTTGTTAATATTAAATAGCCTGATTGGTTAAGGTATTATTTGTAATGAAAGGGTGACTACCCAGTGTTCTTTGTGTTACTTATGAAATTGCGTAACTGTGCCAATGTGGACTGATGGAGTGAAAGAGGGCGATCATGTCAGCAGGACTGCGCAGTTTCACTTTCCATGCAGCACTGAGGTGCAGTGAATTTATAGTACTTATGTCTAATGAGTGGACGTTAATCAAACATGAAACCTAAACAAAAGGCAGATTTTGGGTTATTTGCATGTTCTTGACATTTCCGCTTTTTTACTCTACTGTTCTCGCACTGCTTGTAAAGCATTGTTTACTCAGAATCTAAATAACACACTTATCTTGGTCTTCCTTTTTTTTGGAAAATAAAAACATAAAAAAAAGCAAATGTACATTTCAAAGATGGATCATATCCAGACATCTAAATTTAGTTTCTTTTTAAAAAGATTTTCTTTCCATAAAAGGGTCCACCCACAGCACAAAGCAATGAATCCTTTTGTCCACTTGAGGGGGCCATGTAACAAGCAAAGCCAATGGTGCTGTCCTCAGCATTCAAGAGCAGATTTAAATCACTGAGGTTCATTCAGTTTTACATGGCTGAAGCCTGTGAATGGTTTGTACTACCAATAAAATGCTTTTTGATTGTCATAAGTGTTTTGTTTACATTGGGTTCCTCAAAGACTCATTTATTGTTTCACTTATCAAAGTTTAATTGGACTTAAAAACACTTATTGGACACTTCAGGTACACCTTACTGGACTCTCTCTACCTTCAGAACTGCTTTAATTATTCATGGTGTAGGTTCAAAAAGACCTGATTTTGATCCATATTGATACGTTGCTACAGATTTGCTGCACATCTATTATACAAATCTTTGGTTCCACCACATCCCAAAGGTGCTTTATCAGATCGAGATCTGGTGACTGTGGATGTGATTTGAGTGCAGAGAACTCATTGTCATTTGAGATCATTTGTGCTTTGTGACGAGGTGCATTATCTTGCTGAAGCCACTATCAGAAGATGGGTAGACTGTACCTGTAGAGGGATGGACATGAGCCGCACCAGTGGTCAGGTAGGCTGCAATTTAAACTATATGAAGTTGGTACTAAGTGACCTTGAACCTTTGACTCGATAGATCCATGCTTTCATGCTGTTTATGTCAAAAACCCAACAATACCAAAATAGTAACAGAACCAGACCAGGCATCATATTTCCAGTCGTCTGCGTTTCAAGTTTGAAAAACATTCACAGTTGAAAGGGGTGGCAGTCAGTGTGGTCTGCTGCTGCTGCAGCCCAGGGAGATGCTCTTCTGTGTACTTTGTTGTAGTGAATGGGTATTTGAGTCACTGCGGTCTTCCTCCTCTGACCTCTGACATCAACAAACCATTTTTTTCCTGTAGAACTGCCCCTGGATATTTTCCTTTTTTGTGACCTTTCTCTGTGGACCCTAAAGACGGCTGCGTGGGGAAATCCCCCAGTCGAACAGGTGTGGTGGAACCAGAGAGTAAATAGGTGTGCCTAATAAAGTGGCGGGTGAGTGTATGTGTTGCTTGGTTTCCTTTACTTTCAGTAGATGGCAGCATTGAGCAGCTACTTTCCCTGTACAGCCTGGCCTATAATGGGGGATATTTAGGCTCTGATCACCTCATGGCCTGAACTTGACCTGTTCTCTTGCTCATTTAGAAGCTTATTCACTTTTATTTTATGAGTTGTATTTAATACACGCATGCAGCTTAGTTACTTATTTAGTTATAAATAAAATATAGGAAATTCAAATCCCAACAAGTCTCATTAAATGCTTAAACACTGTATAAATGTTTGATGTGATGTTTTTTTTTCCAATATATGATCCCAGTATATTTTTTCTTTATATTTAATCTTTGGAAATTTTATTTCTTAAAAAAAAATGTTTTTATTATTTTAATAAACTTTATTACAAAGCAAAAAAACAAAAAACAAAACAAAAAATCCAAAATGAAAAAATCACTCAGCAAATGAAAAATAGCAATTGTAAGTAAAAAAACAAGAAATATGAAAAATAACAAAACATAATTTCAGGGACATCTTAAATACATTAGCTTAAATCTTCTGTAAAAAGGAATTGATTTGAGATAGAATATTACTTTGCAATGCTATTTATATTTTTAATATTTTACGACACTTTTAATTTTTCGTTGGGATTCTAAATTGTTTTCTCAAATATATTTAAGCAAAGAGGATGTGCTTTGTTCAGATCTTTCCTCCATCTTATCCTGTTTTTTGTGCTGCGGGTGCACATGAGCTGTGAGTGTGTGTCCCCAGTCTGTCGCATTATTCGACACCCAAAAACAGTTTCTATTCTTCACCGTCGGCTGGGTGTTGTCTCCTGAACTTCCCATCTGAGCTGGATGGAGGGAAGCTGCCCTCTTTCCGTCTGCCAACCTTTTCTCGCCCACCCTCCCTACCTATATGACCTTGACTATAAATTATGGGATATCCTGCCACCCTACAGTGTGCAGCCACCCACCCAGGTACTGCAATAGTCGAAACAATGCGACTGGCTGGATAACATGGTTGGAGGGCGGGTGCCTGAGCGAAGCGGGCGGAGGAAGAAGAGGAGGAGGAGGGGTGGAAGGATGCTTCTTGAAGGCGCCGTTGCCATAGGTAACCTGGATCTGTGCCAAGGGAGGAGAGTGAACCATTTGCATGTATTCAAATCTCGCATGAATAATTCACTTTGAAGCCCCTGCTGGAGCACTGGCAGACAATAGCCACACACACATGCACATAAATGCACAGTATACGGTGGAAATGCACACAAAAAAAGCCTTCCCGCGCACACAAGCAGCCAGTCTCCTAGGGTGTGAGAAAGGTGAGGAGTTTGGACTGGGAGGATGCTTTCTATAAAGCCTTTCTCTGGACAGAATCAGATTGGGCTGAAACTGTGGCAATGCCTGTAAAATTTTCCACAAGAGGACTTGAAAACATTCAGGCACTCTTCACCCGTAACACAATAGAAGTGAGCAACCTGGCAGAGGGACCATTTGACTTTGAATCTGTGCTGTGGATGTCACAGCACAGATTTGGAAGGTTGAGAATGTATGATAAACATATGCACACATGTTCACAACCCTTGTGGTGTCCTGCAGAGGAAATGCTGGCAGGGATCCAGCCGCCATCACTTTGAAGGCCTGCTCTGCATTAGACTCCCGCGCACCTGTCTCCAAGGCAGTTTTCATAAATTCACGAGCATTAAAATGCCTTGAGGGATGTTTTATCTAACATAAACGGCCCTGTAAATGTTTAGCCGTAAACTTCCCTTAAAAAAAGCCAAGAAATGGGTGAAAAAAAATGTGCTAATCCCACTGCCATGAGTATAAAACTCAGTCAGGAAAAAGCTACAATCCCTGCATGCACGTATTCTGATATTTACAAGTGCTATAGGATCGTCATCCTCTCCTACTGCCACCCTCAGAGCACCCACTCCCCATAGCTCAGTCTTGTTAATTTTATAAGATCCCGCATATTGCCACTTATCGGCTGGCAGCGTTGTAAAAGCTCTGGGGTCAGTGCATTACTGAGCTGCTGGGCTCCACTCTTCCATTAGAGGGAGTGTTCAGGCTGCGTTGGCCTTCACTCAATCAAATACGGGCTGCGAACGGCTGCTCCAAGTGCAGATGAGGGGGCACAAACACACACTTTCCCCACACACACAAACATACAAATGGAGACTCCTTCAATGCTTTTTTTGGACGCATAAATCTGAGCACATAAATCTGAGCACCTGCATACACACACACACATACACAAACATAGTATATGTGTGTTACCTCTACTCACTGTTTAAAGCCCCGAGGCAGTTAACACGCTCATTTGCATAGCGTTTTTGCATTTAAAGAGAGTAAATGCATACGTGTATGCGCTTGTACTGCTGCTGACATTTTTACCACTTGGCATTTAAACATATTCAACACACAATGAGTTGTAGCTTCCTCCAGTCCCTGGATCAGGTGAAACAGACGAGAGGTGCAGCCTACAGCAGCGAGCAGTTTAAATAGAAGTTGTGTTTCTTGGAACGTGCAGTTAGGAAATTATTTTTCACAATCATCCAGGAAATGAGGTCAGTTTTACGCCACTGCCTGTCAAGGTAGAGTCAAGGTCATAGGAAGTTAAAGATGAGTGTTGATGGGAACAATGTTGCCTTTATTTCTCACAAATAATTTGCGACTGCACTCATTTTCTGTCTTTGTGGCATATCAATGTTGTTATTAATGTAACATTTCATTTCTGGACTTATAGTGTACTCACATAAAAAGACACCATACCCACCCTCCAGTGAGTGTGTGCCCATTTATAAACATGTATGTATTTCTTCTGCCTGAGAAGAAGCTGGGGGTCGGTGGGTGGGTTTGTGGGTGTGTGGCGGGTGGGTGTATGAAGGAGAAAGCTCTGACAGACTTTGCATGTGAATGGCCGGGGTCCTGTGAACCTTCTGCTCCCTAGCTCCACACTCAATGGCATCACTGCAGTTAGCATGACAAACTAGGCTCCAAGTTCTCGGACTTTTTAAGACAGCCTCTCCCTCCACACCCCCACCCTCAACAGCCCCACCCATCAATGTCCTGACTCCGACATAACAAACCCGTTACCCCAAACTTGCTCCTCGGTGAGTGCTTTGGGCTGGGCCTAAAGAGTTTATTAGGTGTCTGGGGGACTACCAAGTTCACGGGAGCCAAGGAGATGACCCCTGCACACACACACACACAGACACACACACTTCCTGAGCGTGAGAGAAAACTTCAAATTGCACGATCGCTCATTTTAAGTATGAATCATTTTTCTCTTTGTCATACACCCGAATTAAAAATAGCTCTTTAAAAACTCTAGGTTTCATTCCCAGCTTTTTTCCTTTTTCACTTCAGCTTCCCTTACACTCCAACATCGTATCAACACATTTCAGAAAGCCGGCCCTTCATTAGAGGCGAGCATGATAGCAGTCACTGGAGTCTGGAATTAGAACACTTACATAAGAATTCAAATGCTGGAATGGCATCAGTGGGCCACAGCTGAACGCGGATCCTCTGGGTGCACGAAGTAAAAACATTTTACCTGTACTGTACAGTATATCCTATTTGCAATGCAAAGATGCCCGCTTTTTGTTTAGTTATGTAATTATTACCACATGTGCTCATTGGCGCACACATCTTTGCATGTTTTCTTTGAGTTCTGTCGCCCTCATCATTTGGCTCGTTTGAAAATGTCGATTAATTATTTGAGCTCAGCGTGATAATATCTGGTAAAATAAACAGATCCGGTTGTCAGTGGATCGTGTTGTGTGAATAGAAGCACTACATTGTGTGATGACTGCAATGCCGTTAATAAGGGCTGTTCCTTATTTTGTAGTGTTTGTGCTGACGGTCTCTCTATAAAACACACAACACTCCTGAGGGCCCAGAATACACTCCACGCTGATGTCATCTTACAAAGGACAATTAAGATGCTGTTTTATGAGCCCAGCTTGGAGAGTTAAATCATACTGTACTTAAGAGCATTTCTGAAATACATGCACACAAATAATCCATGGAAATACACTCTGCTTATAACAGGCTAAATATCTTATTTATTGTGACTCCTCATTCAAGCAGATTGGTTTTTCATGATCTGTGTTATTGTGGTAAAACAAATTAATTGTCCTGTGTGGTTTATATAATTAGCCTCTTGCACAAAAGCAACAAATCAGAGAACTTGTGTGTGTGAGTGTGTGTGTTTTTTTAAAGGGTGCTAACAACGCGCTCCAAAATGATGGAGAAAAATGCTGGTGATTAAAATATTTCTGCGCTAAAATAAAATAATTTCAACCGTTAATTCAAATATACAATTTAAAGCTTTAAAATGTTAACGCTGCTTGTTTATTCCCGCTCATTTAATGAAATTAACACAAAGCATATAAACAAAAATCTAACTGTTTTCTTAGCCACAGTTTACATGCAATGAAAAAAAAAAGCAATAAAATTCACACACTGGCATTTAAATGTTTTATTTGTTTTTCTAGCCACCGAGCTCTGTGCAGCTCTGTCCTGCAGATACAGGCCTTTGTTCTGCTAACGGACCACGATGTTAGAGACTCTTCATTGACAAACAAACAGCTGAGCTATTAAAAGACAATTAGCTCGCCCCGGAGGCTTTACTCAGGTCAATAAAGGGCTGCTTTTACAACTCAATGAGCTAACAAATTACTGTGTTGGTCAGGTTTTAAAGACTTTTAATAAACTTTTGCGTGACTGTGTTAATATTGTTCTGTGATTTGTTTATTAATTGTATTTTATGTAGTACTATAAATATTTTTGAAACCACAAAAAGGTAGAATTTTTTTTTTTTACAATGATTCAAAGGAGACATGACTAACAAAGTTGATGGAATATAGAAATGTAATTACATGTAATATAAAAACAACAAATTCTTTCTTTTTACACAACCTTCTTTTGTGTGTTTTTACGCCTGTCTTCACATTTGCCATCAGGAGGGAGCAGGCCTCGCTGTCAGAGTTGTAACCTGTATACAGACTTTATGTGACATGATCCGTAACTCTATCTATAGGTGTTATGGTATCATTGCCACCATTAAAGAGGTTTTCCACCTTCCCAATGACCTCCGCCTCGCCTCACAGGACACAGAAAACGACCTGATGGCAATGTCTTTCACTGTACAGAGGCTGCGACGAAATCTGTGTGTGTGTCGGTGCACGGAGGGTCGGTCACTTCACATACAGTGTCTTTAGAAAGAGTCCAGCCTGTAGGACTCGGCCTTCTCCCCGGTGAGAGTGAGGGAATCTTGCACGGCCAGTAAGCATGTATATCAGGCCATCTCACGGCTGGCTGGACGCTCCCTGGGTGGCCCACTGTGGTCAATACCGCACTGGTGACTGGACACACAGAATGGGATAATCTCCTACTTTCTTTCAGGGCCCTGGTGCACACACATACACATGTACACACACACACACACACAGATCTCCTTTTATGCCGGTGTGGCCATGGTGGCTTGCCTGGGCCTAATTTCAGGTCAGGACCACTCACGGGGAGGCCGAGGGCTGGGAAGCCTGGAGTGAGCGAGGGGACATTGGGGGAGAGTGTGGGGAGGGGGCTAGAAGAGAGAGCAGGGAGCCCATTTCACCCAGAGCACTGGAGCACACTGGGGGCACTGGGGCATTGCCTCTACTGGCTGTTGAGGGAAAACAAAAGGAGGTGTGATCGCCACAAAAATAGGACCAGTGCCTGTGTATGTGTGTGTATGTGGTTATAAATGTGTATCATTGTTCAGAGTTTCCTTCAGCTTCAGCAATTCGCTTCAACACCCCTGCTGCTCACATACAAAGGCACCTAATTGACACTACAGATTTAGGCCACTTGGCTTAACTGTTCCCCTTCCAACCCTTCAGCCACTGCTGGAATAATCAGAGTAATCTAAATAAACAGGCTCCTATAGCTTCAGAAAACGAAGCATCTGTGCTTTGTTGTGCTGTGCTAAAGGATCAAGCTCAGTGTGTTTGTTGTCATTAAAGCTTGTGAAAGTGCGCCTCTCAAAACTTTCCCACTATCTGATCCTGTCCGTGGGTTTTAGCCACGAGAAATCGTGGATCCAGGGAGGATATTTTTTTTAAATGGGCCAAATGATTTCCTAAAGCAGCTGGGAACTGTAGCTTTTAGCAAATCGGACCCCAACCAGAGTAAAGAGCAAGCTTTGGAAATGAATACCAAAATCATTGCTGTTTGTGTTTTTATTGAATTATTTGACATTATTGAAAATATGGAACGTGATCAGTCCTATAACTTTACTGTATGCTTCAGGTGTAATCACAACTATTAAACACAAACATTTCTGGCAGATATAAAAATGATACTTAAACAGAAAAAACCCAACAAAGGCAGTTTTTCATTTCACAAATTGATCAACTTTATTCAAAATATGTATCTCCCATTAGTACAACACTTTTGGCATTTTGCAACATTTCAATATTTCTTTATGGAAAAAGATTTTCTAAATATATATGTGTACATAATGTCGCACCAGCAAAGAGGAAAGTCATTCAACAACAGCAAACTCTCGCTGAATGATTTTACAATCAAATACTTGAATGTAAATTACAGAGTGAAAAAGAAAGACCCCTTGGGGTCTCATCCAATCTCCGACCTAAAATTGGTCTCAAATATAGTAATTCATATCTAATGAAACTAATTTTGGAAAATATTATTCGGAAGCTCCATTTTACACTTTAGACAGCACTTAAATTGATTCAACCTCTAAACTTACCTTTTAGAAGCAGCTCTGACTTACCTGTTACCATCCACAAAGACGAGCGCCTAGACAGAGGATAATCAGACTCTAATGATGTGTGTCTAAGTGACTGTTCTTGCAGGTGTAGAGGTGGCATTTTCCATATGTGGCCAAGGCTAAACGTGTTCAAAGAAATTGGCTACAGACAGTGTGCACACTTTGTTATTCAGGTGGAAGCTCAAGAGTCGATTTTATCTTCACGGTGGCTTTTCTGACTGCATCTGTGAAGATATAAGCGTGTAAAAAAGAGAGAGTCATTAGTGAAAAGAAGATGCGACAAACTGCAGTTAGTCCAAAAATATTCTTCTAATTCCAAGTGTCCTTTAGTGTGTGTTAATTAAGCATGTGGGGATTTCCTGTAGAAAACCACAAACAGGAAGAGCTGTTTCACATGAAGATGCACTTTATTTAAATCACATGAGCTCTCTGCATACATGCAGTGACGATGATGCTGCCTTTGTCATCATCACCCCAGACGTACCAAACTGTTAATGTTTACTAGATGGGGGGGAGGGCGCATAAACGCAAGTGCATGTCCGTTTGTTTGTGCGTCTATCAGCTGTCTGCATCGCGAATGTGCATGACCCCTGAGCAAGCAGACAGTCATGGGTCAGAGGTCAAGATAGAGCCCTGTCTGGGCTTCCTGGCTGACACCAATGCCTGAAGCACAAACACACACACACACACACACACACACACGCTTAAGGGGGAAGGGTTGCCCCCTATGAGACTAATATCACCTTTGGGATTGGAATCCAGACAGAAATACATTGACCCAAATGGGTGCGCGCACACACACACACAGTCTCAGATGCAGGATCTGCTTGGTCATAAAACAGGAGTGGCATTGTACAGCACAGAGGAGCAGCAGAGATGCTGAGTCTGAGAAGGCCATCCAATTATCGTTCAACACTGAAGTAAAGAGGAGACCAGAGGAGACGCGGGAGGTCCAACCCTCATCATAGTGAGCGACGAAACAAGCTAGCACATAGCTAGCTAGCTACACTGGGTTGTTATTCTTGCAAGGCTAGAGGATGCCAAGGATAAACAAGTACAGTATGTAAGGTGGCTACTATGACACCGGATTAAAGAGCTTGTGAGTAAAAAAGGACACCACGTGCTTCCTGTCATAGAGTATATAAAGTATTTTAGCTGTTATTTAAACCAAACAACTGGTGTAGCTGCTGGAATTGGGAGCCCAGAGCACCAATCTGGGAAAGAAATCAGCATGCCTGACTTTCGAAAAAAAAAAAGAGAGAGAAAAAAATCACAAATCAAAGAGGAGAGACTGCAGGATCTCAGCACAAGTGAGTAAAACAGAAAAAAGGTCAAATTCAGAGGCGCTGACGAGCTTCACTACCACGCCATCGGGAAAACTCCCTAAATAAGCCAGAGTGTTAAGCCTTCTAATCCCCTGTATTATTGCAACATCTGTGAGGTCTAGAGAGGCTCTGTCGGTGATTACCAAGACAGATGTAAACAATATCCTGGCTGAAAAGGCGAGGAGAGGAGAGGAAAGGAAAGGAAAAGGCTTGGTAGATATGGATAAGAAACTGCTAGCAGGATAAGAAAAGCAGACAGGGAGAATGTGGCGAATATAAAGCGGGTTAGGTAGGAGTGAGTGTGTCAGGGGATTTAAGAGGGGAAAAAAGAAGAAAAAGGAAGTGGAAAATTGACAAAAGCAGAAGCAGAAGGGGTAGTGACTGTGATTTTGGAAGAACTTTGACACAATTCTCAAGATGATATGGAAGAAGATTGAGGTTTGATAAAATACAGTAGATGGTGGAGATGGGGGGGGGTGAGAGACAGAAGGTGACGGCATGAGGGGGGGCAAGAGCAGCAGATTGGAAGATGGCAGACCTGGGGCCAGGCGTGCCCCAAGCGGCTGACAAGGCACCAGGGAGACGTGTCTAATTTATGCAGAGTTAGGCTGAGGGGCTGAAGGGTGGAGGGTGTCTGGAACCCCTTCAATAGCCCTGAGAACTGAGGAGAGCAGCTATGGGTGCTAGCCGTGTGAGAGCAAATGGGGCATGGGGGAAAGAGGGGGGATGGGGGAGTCTCTTTTTTCGGAAAGACAACAAGGGGGTTGCAGGCTGTTGTCCTCCTCAATTGAGGCGAGGCTGTCCGTCTGACGTCCCATTAAGGTTTGGGACAGGGCATGGGGAACGAGGCGAAGAAAGGGTGATGGAAGGGGAGCGGGAGGATAGAAGGAGGAGAAGTGAACAGCATGCTCTTTCCCCCCACTCCAGTCTACTTCTCCAGTCTGGCTACCTATTAGATCCACAGGGCCGTCTGTCTGCTTCTCTGCATACTAATTCCCCATTACCACAGCCTTGAACGTGAGCAAAGAACAGAGTCGGACTAAATCAGAGACAAGTATCCCGGCTGATGGGTTGGCTGTATGAGAGGGTTTAAGGGTGCTTTAGCACTCGGGCACACAGGTCCAGTGGGCAGACTGTGGTTTATTGTAGTGTGCTTAACTTGGCAAAACATTTAAAAGTTTTTTTTTTCACGTGCACATTTTTATTCACTTTTAAGTAACCACATTTTCTTAGTTTTTTTTTTCTTTTGTTGAAATTGAAAGTGGTAACCTGGCCTTATGAACCTATTAAACATTACAGCCAATGGAGAAAAAAAAAACTATGCTACCCTGGTTAAAGGGACAAGAAGAAACTGATTTTTTTTTTTGCCTCTATAGGTCTGTGAAATAATTAACCTGAAGAAATGTTGAAAAGAAAAATCCCTTTTCATTTAATTTTCTTTTATTACGAGGAGGTCACAAAT
>VOQK01033458.1:0-11646 GCA_015052645.1 Benitochromis conjunctus
GCCTGCCGATAACCTCGCACGGCAGATTTGACGGGGGGAATTTTCATACAAAGACGGAGAAGTGCGGTGCTGGGCAAGTTGTCGGGGCGCGACCTTTCATTGACGTGTGTGTGTGTGTGTGTGTGAGAGAATGACTGCAGGCCCGGAGAGTTGACCCCCAACCTGGAGCAAACTCCTGCTTTAGTCCCGTCCAGCTGCCGTTTTAGAGCCAATGTTTCATAGTTTCAGTCGACACGTATTTAGAAAATTGAACATGACAGGCTTCACAGACGGCTTTTATTGGTCACACGGCATCATAAGAGCTCTGGTTACGCTCAGAAACCATCGTTGTCAGACATCCACACAATGGTGCTCTATCTTCTCTGCGTCACTTACGTTCAGCCATTATTCATTTACCTGAAACAAAGACAACATGCAGACACAGTATGTGGAAGAGGGGAAGCAGCAGGAGGCGCCTGATCATCTGAAAGTGTGTGCTTCCCTGTAAAAGCTTTGGGCAGTTTGCAGGTCTGCAGCATCCAGGTGTGTTAACACAATGCAAAGGAGAAAGGACATCAGCAGTGATCTTAGAGCAGCGTCTGCTGCTGCCCATCAGTCTGGGGAGGGTTTAACTGAGGTTTACAAAGGCTTAATAAAGCACAAGACTCCTGGAACAGCGTCCTTTAAACAGATGAAACCAACATGGAGATGTCTGTCCTCGTACCGACACTCGGCCAACACGCGGTGGACGAGGGATGACCATTTGGCACTTTGCAGTCACTGAGTCAAGCCAAACGGCAAATCTCCAACAGCAGACCACTCAGCCTGCTGACACCTTCAGAGAGTTGTGCTTACATGCATCCTTCAAACCTCAATGAACTGAAGCAATGCTGGAAAGAAGAGTGGGCCAGAAACCCTCCACAGTGGGGCAAAAGACGGAGAGGGTCCGACTCTTCAGTGCAGCTTACCTCCTCCACACAAACACAACGTGAAGGAGAACGGCGGCCTTTTGTCATCAGCTGTGAGGACGTGGATGATGACGAGGCCACAGGCAGCGTCCCTCCATCTGTCTCACACACACACACACACACACACACACACACACACCCCCCCGACATGTGGAGACATCAAATAAACATAATGCTTTCCTTAGCCACTTAACCTAACCATCAAAAATGAGTGCCTAACCCCCATAAAGATATGAATACATGCTCGCTCACACACACACACACACACACCAGCTGGGGCTAGCAGAGAAAGTGGGTTTTTTTTTTTTTTTTAAGGGTCATTAAGGTAACCAAGTCTCTTATTTGATTAGGCATGAAAAGATCACCAGTGTCCCTCAACTTGAGCCCAGGTGGAGTGTTGGAGGCGGCGTCTGATTAGTGATTTTTATCTGCAGCAGGAGAGTAAAAGTGTGTGTGTGTGTGTGTGTGTGTGTGTGTGTGTGCGTGTGTGTGTGCGCGTGTTACAGGACGTGTCGTGTCTGAACCGCGACAGCAGTAAGGTCATCGTGGTGGACTGTAAGCGGGAGGCATTCAGCCTGCAGCCTTTCAACGGCCTGGCTCTGAAGAAATGGGACGGAAACTCTGAGGACCGAACGCTCTACGACCTCGCCAACTTCCTCAAGAGTAAGACGCACGGCGAGGCGTTCAGGGGCCATCCTGTCATCCAGACACTGTTTTGTAGTTCTTGTATTCTTCAGTGCATGTATCAGGTTTCCATCCCTGTCACTATGCTTGTATTTGATTGGTTGACCTTAGCCTTCTGTTTCCCGTCTGCTGTTGTTTCACTTCCTCTGTCTCCTCCTCTCCGTCAGCCATCGCTATGAGCGGCGTGGACGACGTGCGTTCGGTGTTGGAGAACTACGCGCTGGAGGAAGACCCCATCGAGGCCTTCAAGCGCCGCCAGGCTCAGCTGGCACAGGTAGGAGGAGGAGTCAAACGCACCTGTCACAGGTTTCACCTGCCACAGCCTTGACTCTGTTTTCTCCACCTGTCAGGAGGAGGAGCAGCGTCTGTCCGAGCTTTCCCAGCAGAAGAAACAGGGACTCTCTATTGGCTCCATCGCCTCACGGTTTTGGCGCTCCAAGCAGCAGTGAGCCTCGCCCCTCCCCTGCTCACTTTCCACCCGTCACTTGTCCGAGGTGAGGGAGAGGAGGGGAGAGACCCATGTGCTGCGGGTGAGTGTCTCCACCCTCACGGACGTCTCAGTGGGCGGGGCTGTTTGGCTGGAACGGAGCGAGGACATTGACTGGCCCTGCACTTCCTGGTTTTTGTGGAGGCGGGGCCTCATCTTTGTGTCACCTGATGCATTTTTAAGCTGCTGATGGAGAGGATCCGGGTCAGTTTAAACTCTGGTGGTGGTGGTTGGAGGCTGATCGGGGACCAGCGCTGCCATCGCCACTCCAGCGCCGGTCGCCCCGCCGCTCACAGGACCTGACCTGAGATCAGCTGTCATCGCCACACTTTGAGAATGTGTGTTTTATTTTCTATTCCTGTGTGTGTGTGTGTCTCAGACTGTGCTGTTGGAGGCGAAGGTCACATCATGAATATTGTTTATAATGATAAAAATAAACAATAAGTAGCATTTGTGAGAGTTTGGTGAATATGTCAGAGCGCCGAGCGGCGTCTGCCGTGGCGTGGACGGATGCTGAGCTCTGTCATTTCCACAGAGACTGAAGTCTGATGTTGTGTCTGTGTGAACGCACTGCACACGCTGATATCTGAGGACGTGACGACCACGAACGGCGCCACATGTGGAGGAGTGGAGAGAAATCTTCCCGACTGAACAGTGTTTGGCTCAGGGGGGGGTTACCTGTCGTACCTGCTCTGGTCTTATGAGGGCTTCATTACATAAAACTAGATCATGTCTGCTTGCGTAGCTACCCAACATTAGGCCACCAGCAGAAGCTTCAGGAGCACCGTGAGGAACACGTCAGAGAGCCGACCGTCCCACCCTGACTGAACATGTCATCCATCCACAAAGACCGCCTCCACGTGACGAAGCTACCAAAGATGATGGCCGAGTCATGGCTCGTTCTCTGACTCATGCTGTCCACCGCTGTGCACAAGTCTTAAGCCTCCCCTCATCTCTCCGTTTTATTTCGAAGCAGACACACTTGTAATTATCCAAAGTGCTCTTGAGGAGAACCCTCCTCCAGCTTTCTGAAGCTCCTTCACTGTTCACTCATTTTCAGTCCTCGTTACTCAGGCGTTACACAGCTAAAGGGATGACCCAGTGTTGTGTCTGCACATAACAACACGCCAAAGAATCCATCTTAAGTTGTATCTTTAGGCTCTTTGATAAAAGCAGCCTGTCACACAAACCGATCATTAGTTCTAGTTTCTTTAGTTGAATCTGTGAAATGAATTCTAAAGATAAGTTTCTTATAAAATAGCATTTTTGCACCAACGAGGTGATTCTCAAAGAATTACACGCAGGAAACCTGGCGGATCTCAGCGTGGCGTGTCCGTAGGGCTAATCTGTCAAACACGGTGGAGGCTGTGTCATCGTTTCAGCCAGTGATGTTTCATCAGTGTTATCAAAGTACCATCAGACTGTGAATTTGATCCTTCTGGAAAGCGTGACAATGATCCCAGGCCTGGATCAGCCTCCTGGAGCTCAACATCACCGAGCACGGTCGCATCATCCCATCAAGTCCTTCAAGAAGCTGGAGAATAAGGCTGTCCACCTGTCGCTGTTTGCATGTTTCAGTAAATCGCTGCACTTTGTTCTCATTTCCTGCAGAATATAAAGATTAGAGGAGGGGCTCAAGACTTGTGCACAGCACGAGTGTGATGTGGTGACGTGGGCTCGTTCGTTAAACAGCGGCGTGTTTTTACAGAGAGGAGGATGTGCTGCGTTTCTACACTCATCTTCACTTTGGAAAACACAAACTGTCAGTCGGACCTGCTGCAGATAAGAGTCCACAAATTGTGCATGTTGATGTAAACTCACCATCAGTAATAAACCCGCAAAGCGCCAAACATGACGATGTGTGGATTTTCCTGTTTTCACTCTGTCGCTCTTTTTAGTGGAATCTTTGACGTTTTCATCTCTATTCAGGCCCATAATATGAATCGTTTTGGCTTTTATAGTTTGCCCTTCACTGTTTACAAGCTTTGAATTTTCCCTCTTCTAATGAAATTCCACTGGTGCTTCCTCTAACTGTGCGGCTGAAACACGCTGTTACTGAGCGTGTTGGACGCAGGAGGACACGGGCAGGGATGCTTTTGATCTTCTGCTCGGGCTTCGTGTAAGCGTTAGAGTTTTAAGAGAACATGTGCAGCGCCGCTGTATACGTTTAATGTACGGAAAAATGAGGCCGCCGCCGGGCCCAACATGAGAAACGAGAAGCCCCGCGGTGCCGAGAACCTGTAAATGTGTTTTTGTCTTCGCAGCACGTTTACGTGAAGGCGCTGGGACAGTTCCCACCTGTGAGAGGCAGATGTCCCGCTGCCGTCAGCCAGACGCCATCATTTGGAAATCTTTCAGGGTTTTTAACTTGTATCTGTGTGTTTCAGTAGACACACGGTGTTCAGCTTTGTGTTTAAACACGTGGACGTGTTTTGGTCGGGCTGGTTGAATTATCACTGAAAGCATGAACTGGTGCAGGCTGCGTGCTGTGCAGGGTCAGGGCTCATGTTTGCAGGGACCGCTGCATGTCTTTGTGGTGTTTACTCCAGGCAGTAATGAAGCCCAGAGCACGCCTGTGTGAATAAATAGCATATTTGGAACACGTTGCCAGATATTTGCCCCTCCTAACGGCTCATAAAGAGCAAATACACACAGAGTCCTGCCAAACTCAACTGAAAATATATTAGAGATAATAAATCCCTCTCATAAACTCTCGTTTGGACTCATAGCAAAGGGAAGGCTGCCGTCTTTAAATGAGTTGAAGCGGTAACTTTCCACTTTCCTGCTGTTTCTGCAGTGGGAGCTGTGGGCCGACGGAGGCTCGGGGTTTTAAATAGAAGCTCAAACTAAAGCAGAGCTTCATTTATCCAGAGTGATGCGCCCCCATGGGGGCCTGGAGAGCAGCTCGAGAGTTTCCTGCCGGGATTTAAACCGAGATGCTGCCGTTTGCTGAGGATGGTTTAAAAAACCAGTTTTCACAGATTAGAGGATAAACTAAGGAAACCACAGGCTGATGTCACAGCAGGGCGGCTCCTTTAATCACAGGTGGGCCCTGAAAACTGAAGTTACTGCATAATAACACAGAAATAGCTCCAGATTGTTTTATTTTGGTGTGAAATCAGTACGAGTGCAAAGTTCAGCTTTAATGGCCCGTCCGTTTATAACGAGCGTTTCATTAAAACGAGCCGCCAGCACGGCTCATGCTCAGACTCGTGCAGATCCAGATCTCCTCCAGGATCCAGGAGCTCGTATCGTAGTCCAGTTCTCCGGCTCCGAGATTTAACTTCCCGCTGACGCAAACGCACACACGTGCACGTAAAGCACGCCGTGTTCTTAAACGCAGCACCGACATCAGAACAGCACCGTAAACATCTGTTCTTCTGAAATGTTCTCAGTAAAAATGACGTTTGGACTTTCATCTATGTGCACGTGACGCGAAGTCCGCGATGACAACGGAAGCTTGGCTGTAGTTTTCCGTCTGTGCGCCGCTGCAGAGGATTAACCCAGAAACAACAACGATGCGACTGAAGATAAGGACTTCAGCCTCGTTTGCAGAGGTTGGTGTGATTGATTAACCAGCTGATTAGTGTTTGATGGGCAGGTTAATGGTAAGCATCGGCACCGCCCCCCTGCTTCCGTCTGCAGACTGATGCGGGGAGCTGTGATCATTTTTCATGCCGACACCGACTGTTTGCTGGTTCCACCTGGAACTGTCCTGATTGACCGTGGACAGGACGAACACGTGATGATGTCAGAGTTCCCACCTACCTGCAAACAGGCAGTGAGGTGAGAGCACGCGAGCAGCTTCGTCTGCACGAGCCCAAATCTGCCGTGCACGCATGTCTTTAAGTTCTGGTGCTTCCACTTCAAACCAGAAACCATCAGGTCCATCATTTTTCTTTTACGGATCAATACAGCTGATCGGTTTGTGATCATTTCTGGTGACGTCATTCAGACTGTGAGGTTAAACCTTTAATGAACTCATAAAGACTCATTCCTTCTGGAAAAGATCCTCCTCCTTTAATTAAACAACAAATCTGTGACGGTCACTCGTTTATAAAAAGCTCTCCAGCACATGACCAGAATCTGAAAGACCTGAGAGATGATCATCTACTGCTCACTGAGGCCTCAGCAGAGATGGTCTCAGTGGGCGGGCGGTCGTCAGGAAGCCGTGCTTAATGAAGGGAAACGGGAGGAAAGACTGAGGTATGGAAATGACACAAGAACTGGGCTGAAGATCAGAGGCACAGGACTGATGGAGAGATGGAACCACATCATGGTCAGGAGAGAGGCTCAGCAGTCATCTGTGAACATGGTGGAGGCTCTGTCATGGTTTGGGCTGTGTGTCAGTGTTGATGGAGATCTTTGATAAAACTGATGATGAACACAGAGCCGTCAGATTATAGCACGACCATCAGGAGCCACCTGATTGATAACAGCTTCATGTTTCAGCATGACGATGATCCAAACACACTGCAGTGAGTCTGAGGCTTCCAGGAGTCAAACTTAAACCTTAAGAAGAAGGAAAAGTTCACATTTAATGATCACATATCTACAGACGTTCCAACAGTATCTCTGCCCGTGCCATCATCGACTCATCAGGAAAATGCAGCGCAGTACCTGCTAAGCTGCAGTTTTCACACTCTACAAAAGCTCCAGTGGGCCGGACCGGACCCTCGGTCAGCGCGTTTGATACCCCGATGTGAGAAAGCTCACGAGAGCGGAAATAAATGGGCAGACAGACGAAGAAGAACGCACGATGTGGTGCAAATGTTCACAAAGTCTGGCTTTGATTGTGCTGATCTGAGCCGTGTGTGTCTGAGTGCAGGCTGGACCTAAACGTGCTTTCACTCAGCCTTCCCACAGCTCGGTGCGGAGGTGTGAACCTGGGAACGCCGAGGCTGCCGCAGCGCTTTACGACGCCTCCATTTGCCTCACAGCAGCTCACGGCTGTTCAGCTGTCACACCTAACAGAAGGCAGCAGCTCCGAAAACACTAAAGCAGCTCAGGCGTCACAGAAACGGTCACAACACCACGGCAACAGCGCAACGTCAACATTATCAATATGACAAAGATATCTCATAAAGGTCAAACTACTCACAAGGCAAGGGCGCAAATTATAAACAAGGAAAATAAAACAGGAGAAATATAAAAATATTAAAAGTAAAACTACAAATAAATACAATTAAAGTAAGCACAAGTGAAAAAGAGCAAACGAATTATAAAAACCTAAAAAATTTATTTACCCTGATGTGGGGAAAATAAAAAAAATACAATAATGTAAAAATCAAATGTTAAAAACAATTAAAATAAGAAAAAAGACGAAATCTTTTTGTTAATATAAGGAAATCCAAAAAATACTGAGTAAAAACATTTCCTGTTTCATAGAATAAAAGATTATTTCCATACATTCAGTAAACTATTGACCATATTAACCTTTATACAAACCAAAAATTACACTTTTTTCATTTGAATCAATGATTTACTGACGTGTGGAAGAGTCCCTGATTCACAGGTGAGACCACCGTCATTTACCTGTTTGTTCCTTCCATTCAGGACCCTCCAGCCTCCGCCCCTTCCTCCTCCACCTGATGCAGCGCGTTTGCTTATCTGCGCATGCCTGCTCAGGTGTCAGAGTTGACGCCTCGCGGGGCTCCTCGCTCACTTTTGTTAACCCACCCCAGCTGTTCACACCTGAGACTTTCCCACGGCCTGCCTCTCCCTCAGACACCTCCTCCTCCTCCTCGCGGGTGGCACACGCCATGTGTCGTCTCACCTGAACAAAAGCTCGTGCCGCCTCTCGTCGGAACATTTGGACACGTGTTGGAGGACAAAAGGAGGCGATGGAGGTGTGAAACCTTTCAGGTCCTTCCGGCAGCAGTAAAACCTCAGAGAGGAGGAGGAGGAGAGCTGGGCCTCCTCTTCCTCACAGCAGAGACGCCGACACGGGAGGAAACCTGCTGACCTTTAACCTCTGACTTTCGCTCGAGTGTAAACGAAGCTTTACCTGCGGCGCTGTGACGCAGGCTGTCGCGTGTCCGCGGCGTTTTATTTCAGATCAATAAAGTTTTGAATAAAAACAAAGAAAGCAGCAGCTGAGTCTCACCTGCGTCAACCTGACGCTGCACGTGCGCAGGGGCACGCGCACATACTCATTCAGAGGAGGCGAGGCGCGTGGCGCGCGTGTGTCTGAGGAGGGGGGCGGGGGGTCTGATCGATAAGCAGATGGCGCGCGATCGAATATGTGCATATTGTCCGCTGATGTTTCCTGCTGGTGTGTGCACGCGCCCTCACTCCCTGGGGTGCCGACGCTGCACGTGGTCAGCAGGTAAAAAAAAAAAAAGACGCTGTGAAGCCCGAGGCGCATGCGCACATTAATACACATTCATGTAATAAACGGAGGACATTGTTCATATTTTTATTCCTAAATCACACACAGACATACGCACACTGTAACACACATACACTGATACACACAAAGAGAGAGACAGACACACACATGTGTGTATTTATATCCTCGTGGGGACCCACGAGGGCTGTCGGTCCCCACGAGTATAGTAAACTTCCAATTTTTGGTCCCCACAAAGATGTATATACCCGTCCACACACACACACACACACACACTGCATGAAGCTGAGGTGTTTCCAGTGCGTCACAGTGAGCACTGAGACGTCTGACTCACAGGACGAAGAAACATGAAAAAGTCGTAATGTTTAAACACGGACTCGTGCACTGAAGCACTTCCTGTCGCTCTTTCCAGCAGATTCAGGAAATTATCTGAGAATGTGGTTCGAGCAGTTTTCACCTGCAGCTCTGATTGGATGTTTCTGCACATGCTCGCTGGGATTCACGAGCAGCACTCAGCTACCTGTCTAAACAGCACGACTCCAAACTGATGCTGATAATGTGATGAAGGTCAATAGGAACATTAGACGATGTGAGAGGCAGAGCTGTGATACGTCGTTTCTGCACACGCGTGAAACCAAACGGCAGACATGGTTCGGGGATGTTGGACACGGATGTGCAGCAAACATGTTTTAGGCTTTTGGAAAAACTGCACTTGATTCTTGGAATGAAAATTTGTGCTGTGGTCTGAGTCTGGTCTGAAAAATGCTGCTCAGACTTTCAGCTCCTCTGTGACATCACACGGGCTTGGGTCATGTGACCCGTTTACAGCTCGGAGGAGATTTCACGCCGCCTCCTCGTTTCTCTGAGACTCTGCCGACTCGTCTGGAGCCAAACATCTGTTGTTGTTGGTTTACATCATCGGATTCATCTCTGTGACACACACACACGCACACAGACAATAGGGTGTGATGAAGCGTGCCCTGTGCCGGGGAGGAGGGGGGCTGAATTCAGGACCAGCGGAGGCACGCGCTGCCCTCATTCAAATACAAATGGTGGAGGTGGGGGTGGCAGCCCAACAAAAGCTACAGCTCATCAGCATGAGCGCCGCCTCCTCCTACACCTGAGGTGAAGGGGAAGCCTGAGCTCTGTGTTTCTGTCCATTCGCTGATCATTTTCCTGAAATTGTGCAGGAGTGTCAGAAATCTGTATTTATGGAGGTTCAAGCCTGTGAGCTCAAAGCTCCGGCTTCACTCTGAGATCAGGTTTATTTGTTAATCCTTCTAAATTAAACCCGAGTATCTTTCAAAAGTTACCTGAAAGCTCCACGGCTGTGAAACTGGTTTAAAGTGCTCTCTGTAAATTAGACCCCCACCAGCACCCACACCACCAGCAGCACCAGGAGCAGCAGCTCAGGGCTGTTTAGCTGCAAACAGAAGGCAGCCCACTGAAAATTGGCACCTTCACAGCGACGCAGCAACAGCAGCTCTGATTGGTTAAACTGACGGCAGCAGGTCTGTGTGCATTTAAACACCCTGGTGAGCTCAGAGGCATTACCACCAATGAATGAATGAATGAATGAATGCAGGCCTTATTTACTCTCATGTGTTGACACTGTACGCAGAGAGTTTATGGCTGTTTTTGGTGACACGTTAATGACATCAGTGATGCTCCACGCCCTGAAGGTGGATCATTATCATACAACTGAGACCCCCAACACACACACACTAAAGTGCATGCAATCTAGATTGAAATCTCAGTTGTTGAAGTGTGTGTGAGGCGTGCCTCAGCTACGGCAGCCTGGAGGGGCGAGGCGCTGAATCAGCTTGTTTTAGACAGCAGATGAGCTCCGAGGCTACACCTGAGGGCGAGTGTTAGATAAAGAAGGATTATTATGAGCTGTGGATCATGCAGAGCTGCTGTAGTCCAAGAGTAAAAATATGTAAATGAGCAGATTTCCCTGTAAATGATTATTTTGTTAGGCTTAAGGTCCCATAATGCTCGCCCCATTGCTTATGTTGATCAGAAATAATGACGTCACTCGAACTGAAAGATGACGCCACTCAGACAAAATGTCTGCATGAGCGCAGCTTCAGGAGAAGAAGAAATTCAAACAGGAAGCAAATCAGGTTTAAAAAGAAGTTGTGTCGAGCTGTAAAACCTGCGAGTCGCTGAGCTTCTGCACTGATGTGTCACAATATGATCGTACACTCGTGTCTTCGCCACAGCGGCGGCGGTGACGAGCGACACCAGTCTGAACAACAGTGAGTGTAACTGGGCCCCGAAATGACTCGGTTGGTGTTGGAGAGGCCTGAAGGGTAAAAAGCAAACCAGCGATAAGAAAGAAGCTGCAAACAGGACAAACCCGGCGTGGTGGGCGACGTGGCTGTAAGTGGACTGGACTGGTCATTCTTCTCTAACATGAGGCCTCAAAGCAGCCACAGCTCGATCACAGACAAAGTGCTTTAGTATGTGCAGATTACAATCAGGTGACTTTACTGACCACAAATTGTCAATCCCTGCAGATTAAAGACTGCAGATGTCTTTAATCTGATAATAGAAAAAACTGTCAAACAGATGAATTTGTTGGTTTTATTGATTTCAGCAGCTGTAAATCAAAAAGTCAAAATTTCGCGCTTTTTAAACCCAAACTCTGAATATAAAAACTCCCGCCCAGGTGACGCGTCACCAAGTTACCATGGTGATGTAATCCTCGCACACTAAAAACTTTAGAGGACCACATTCAGGTTCTTCTGGCTTTGCTGTTTCGCGCTGCAGAGCTTCAGTGCCGCCATAATTTCAGTCTTCCTCCCCACTCGTGGGACGGCACGCGACAGGAGAGGCGCGTGTGGTGTGCGCGCAGACGCACTTCACTTTCACTTCCAAAGCACATTTCACTGCCTCAGCGTGCTGACCGCAGAAGATAAATACCTGTAGGCACTTTGTGACGTCACAGGGGCCGTAAAAGCAGCGCCTCCGCCGTGAACGTTTGGCTCCTGGCACTTTGCTGCGTAATTGCACCATCAGCTGGTGAAAGCCAATTCAAGCACCCACCCCCCCCAACTCCCGTCCCTCGGCACGCAGAGACTGTTTGAAATCTGTAGAATCTGCGCGTTATCTGAGCGGCTCAGGTTGTCTGCGCATGCGCTGGAGAAAAGAAGCCGCCTGGAGAATAAAATGTT
>VOQK01033474.1:0-10813 GCA_015052645.1 Benitochromis conjunctus
AGTGTTTGTATATGTGTGCATGAGGGTGGGAATGCACGTTTGTGTCTGTGTGTGCCTGTTCGTCTGTGTCCATATGTCCGGTCGGGTCTTAGACTCCACCTCTCTGGGAACATCTCAGGCCCTTCAAGGTATGGAGGCCTATCTCCCCTCACCACACTCCCTGCTGGTGGCTGATGCCCTCAGACGTTGGTGCATTGGTGGTTCTTGGTGTCCGGGGCTGGGTGCTCAGGTATGTTCCTGGCTCACTCCCGGTGGCTGCTTGGCGGGGCCTGGTGCCCATGGCTCAGTCGAGCCTCTGGGCCTTGGGCTCGGTCCACTCTGCCACAGCTGGCTGCCAGCAGAGCCCGCGGGCACGTCACTGCAGCCCCCTCTGGCTTCTGCTCCATGGCTGCTGGGTGACCCCTCATCTGGGGCTCTCCTCAGCTCTTCACAAAGGGGGTGGCACAGTTGCCCCTCCGATGGTCCTCCACTCTGGGGGCCTCTGGATGTCTGGGGCCCAGATCTCCTCCATGCCTGTTTCATGGCATGGGGGGCGGGGCTATGGCTCCCCACACCCTCTAGCATATCGTTACATGGAGAAACCTTTTGAATACAAGCGCGCTCATCCACACAGGTGTGCACACAGGTGTACACACGGGTGTTCACAAACACAAACTACACCTTTTTTGGCTGCTACCTCAAAGCACATTGTGCGCTGTTGGTCATGCTTGCTGCACAATAACATTCAATATTTAGTATTTACTGTTATTTACACTTATTATGTGATTATGTGTTATGTGAATTAAAGCCTTAATTCGTATCTGAGAGGAGTGGCACCCAGTGTGGTCTTCTGCTGTAGCCCTGCTTCAAGGTTTGACATGTTTTGCATTTAGAGATGCTCTTCTTCTTACCTTTGTTTGTAATGAGTGGTTATTTAAGTCTGGCCAGTCTCCTCTGACCTCTGGCTTCAATAAAGCATTTTTACTCAGAGAACTGCTGCTCACTGGATATTTTCTCTCTTTTGGGCAATTTTCTGTAATCCTTGGAGATGGCTGTGTAGGAAATTCTCAGAAGCTCAGCAGTTTCTGAAAATCCTTAGACTCACACCCTGTCTGCTACCAATAACCATGCTATGTTGTTGGTACCACTCAATTAAATGACTTAAATCACTTTTCTTCCCCATTCTGTTGCTCGATTTAACCTTCAGCATGTTGTGTTGATCATGCTTACATGCCTAAATGCACTGATTAACTGATTAGATATTTGTGTTGCTGAGCAATTAAAGAGATGAAAGTAGTAATGTGGTCAGTGACTGTATTATGCCCTTTCAAGTTAATGTGAACAGGTTAGCAAACAACAGATTTATATTATATTTAGTTAGTACTTTAAATTACGTATTCAATTAACTTTAAATATTATTTATATTTACATTAAGGAACTTTAGAAATTATTAAAGTGTAGGTCTAACATGGATTTTGCTTCAATCTCCACTGTCTCCCGAGAGCTAAGGGTTTAGCTGCTAAATGTTTCCATATGTTCTCTAGCAGCTGTACGTTACCGCTGCTGATGCTGAGAGGTAAATTACTGGTTTGTACAGTCACATATGGTGAGATAAGCACAGTTTGAACACACGCTGTCAAAACAAATGGCACACTTTCTACTTTTTTAAACAAGGTTCGGGAGTAAAAGGAAGAACCTGTAGCCCACTGGATTTTAAGGAAAAGTCATTGCTTTCCGCGTCTGTATCAAATATTTACATATTTACATGTAGTGAAAAATACCTAGGGCCTCAAATGTCCATGAGTGAGGCATACTGTAAAGTCGTCTATCAGTGTTTTTATTCCAAAAGCTTTTATAAGATTATTGAATGTTTGAACGTTGAAATGAAAGCAAACAAAATCCATGCATAGGGCCTTGTCAGTTCCTTCTCCACCCTCCTAAGAACAAGGTTATCAAGATATGGAAAGAGCCGAAGGAAACATGGACTTAATGCCATATTTTCCCCACCAAGGTAGAATTACAGCATCCCAGTGTGCAGCCGTGGAGAAGGAGCCTAACAAATGCAGGAAGAGGGATATCTACGTGACCCCTCACCCAAGACGACTAACTAACTGAGACATGAGGACAGATGGGCGCTGTGTGTATGCATGCATGTATATGTGTGTGTGCGTGTGTGCGTGAACAAATTTAGCACATATGTTTTCAGTTTGCATGATGGCTGAAGACAGACATGGGGCGTATGTAAGTATGCCTCCTATATAACCCTAAAAGCAAACAGTGAATGAAAGAACAGCTTTGTTCATTAGATCCAGCAGAAGTGCGACGTACAGCCAGTTTAGGACTGCTTCTTTCTGCCTGATGGACCCCTGACTGGAACTATGTTAAATCAAATAAATAACAAGCAAGAGGCACTTTTACAGCTGATTTAACAATTTAAGTAAGTTCATGAATTGTTGTTGTGTATTTTCTGTCTTACTTTACTGTGGCTATGTTTTATGGCTTCCTGCTCATTGTTTAAGTGTCCCAGATGCATTCGAAGAAACACGATCAAGTTATAAATCATTGCCAGCGTAGCATATGTGAGAACACCTCGGTGGTGGCTGCCAGTGGATGACTGACCGCGTGTCCATTTCTTTCTGCAGATAACATTGTGTTGGGTGGCTGGCTCACTGAGAGGATCCGAGCATGAAGTCATCCTGGGTCTGGCCATGGGTTTCCCTGATAGAGACACAGAGGGTGTTACTCTCTTATGAAATCACATCCGGTCCTTAAGACTGCTCTTCCTGCCCTGGGTGATATGCATGCCCACAGGTTCATTCTTACTCTGCATTTCTCAGAACCTTAGTCACCCTTTGTGCACTTTCTCAAAAATTCCTAGCAAAAAAAAAAAAAATTCCTAGCATTCATCCTCCTTTTGTTCTGTTTCCTCACAGGTTTCAAAATTGAATAACACCTTGCTGATTCCCAGGCAGATGCCAGTGTGCTTAGCTGCACAAGCTGATTTTTTTTTTTTTATATCGAACACTAAAACTGGCTTTCAAATCTGAAACATGTTGTAATCAATATGAGAAATTAATAAATGATCTCTCTGTGAAAGGCGTCGCTCATATTAACACTCTGAATCTGAATTTCCCCAAGTATTATATCATCTTTTAACACCTTTCAGGGTATTGTTTTGGTTTTACAGATGACAGACAGTTTTTTCTTTTTGTTCTGCTTACTCTCAGCACACGTGGCTGTTGAAACCAATAATCCCTCAGCAGTCAGACAAAGTTACCAGAAAACATATGGAAACATTTAAAACGTATGAATGGGTAAGAAAGGTGATTTAGGTGACCTTGAACGTTGCATGGTTTTACGGTGCCAGACGGCCTGGTCTGAGTATTTCAGAAACTGCTGATCTGCTGGGATTTTCCCGCACAGACATCTCTAGGGTTTACAGAGACTGGTTCGAAAAAAGAGAACAGATTTACTGAGCAGCAGTTCTTTGGGCAAAATTGCCTGAACAGTCAGACTGCTTTGGGCTGTTAGGAAGGCAACGAGAGCTCAAATAACGAGTCGTTACTACCAAGGTATGAAGAAGTCAACCTTGGATCCACAGCAGAAGATCCATGGATGTCAATCTGGTCAGCTAAGACCAGGAAACTGAAACTATAATTTGCATGGAGTCATCACAATTTATCTTAGATATTGGAAAAAGATTGCCTGGTCTGATGAGTGTTTGGGTCAGAATTAGACATAAGCAACATGAAACCACAAATCAATCCTTATCCATCAGAATCAGAATACTTTATATTAATCCCAGAGGAAATTATGTGGTCACAGTTGCTCCAAGATGCTAAGCAAAGTACCTTACCTACCTACAAGCAATGATTTTCCTGGCACTTAGTACCAACTTAGCATTGTTTAAACCCCACAGACTACCCTGGTATTGTTGCTGACCATGACAATTTCTTTATGACTCCATTAGAGTCATCTTATAAGTAATGAAGAATTAAGGTGAACAACAGTTCTTGTGCATTCAGTTATACAAAGAAACAGAATATGTCGCTAAATGTTTATGTATCTTTATCATATTTATTTTGAGCACCTGGATCTTTTTTCTACAACCCTGTGAGAGACTTTATGTCCTCTTTGTAACTGCTGTCAATACTTTTGCTACTTGGTAATCTTTGATTTTTTATATAAGATAACATTTTAAGGGTCGGCCACACTAAATGTAATAACATAACTGTTACACTCAACTGGACACTTAAATCTCTCTCATGCAATGGTTCTCAGTCTGTTTTTTCCCCCCAGCTTTCATTCAAGTCTCTATTTTCCACCTGGCCCTACACACCCTACCTGCAGTGGCTCTGTGTTCCAGAGCAATAGAATTAATATATATGAATGATGTATTAATACATGTCCCAAGGAATGTGTCATTTTGGAAAGGTTGTATTCAGGTTGCGGGAAAGTCAGTGCAGCAAGTGAAATGTGTACAAAAGTCAAGGAGTTTTCTCCTGAGCAGTCATCCTAAAATACATCTTTCTCACCCAGGTTCTTACATCTAGTCGGGCACAGGACTTACATCCTTCCTCCATTCACACACTCCTGTCTGCCCTCCCCTCTACCTACCCCATCTCTATTGTATGCGCACCGAATCTCCGCTTCCATAATGCGTGGTGTTGCTAGAGAGGAAGCTGCCCCTTCTTTCTTCAATGGTGAGAACAATTCATGCCTTGTGTCTCACCCAGTCTCTCTCTGTCACTCTCTCTTCTAGGGGCGGACTCAATCAAGCTCTCAGGATGGCTCATTTCCTCATGCAGGGCTCAAAGCCTGAAAATCTGAAAAAAACAAAAAAACAAAAAGCAAAACTAGTTGTAGTTCCCAGATTGTCTGACTTATACATCTAATATCCTCTGACTCAAACTCAGGGAAAGTGTCTACAGTTTAAGAATGGCTTATACAAGCTGGGATCCTCTGATCTCCCAGTTAATTTATGTGTGACACTGAATGAACTCTTGTTCTTTCAGGGTCTTTGCAGGTAAATGATGCAGCTGAAATCCCTCCCTGTTTCTATAAAACATTTAGTATGCATGTATTGAGGCATTTATGATACAGCTGTGGTTAATCTAGTTCAATCATGTAAAGCTTGACCAGAAAGTAATCCACTCAGACCACCTCCGACACCACCAGCAGCCACCACGCTACTTCATTTATACCAGTCAGAAGTCATTCTGGGTTCCTCTGTTTATCTATTTACCCACATCTTCCACCCTTTTAAAGCTATATGAATGAAAAATCTAAGAGTTCTTATTTTAACTGTATTTTCAGTTATTCAATCCTCATATCGTCAAAGGCAATGATGGAATGAGTAGAAAGCAGTCACAAAATCCCTTTCCTACAAAAAGACTGTAGCAGACTGGTACAAAAAGGCCAGCTGAAGTTGGCGAGAGTTTATCAACCCTTGCCAAAAAACACTCAGAAATTAAAACATGTTTATCAGACTGCAAACAAGTTGGGCTCTGATATCGGTGGCCCCTTTAACAACCAAAGCCCTGGTCACAGACACAGAAGGCTGGTGTTTGCTGGTCTTAACAGGACATGGAAGGGGAAGCCTCAGGCACAAATGCAGGTAGTTAGCCCAAACAGTCCAATCTTCTCACCGTTTAAACACACTGCTCCCTTTTCCAACAAAATGTCACACAATAACCGGTACAAAATATTTACCAGTGAACAAACTTTAATTTGTCAGCACTACTCTGGCTTTGTCGTGATGCATTTTACTTTCTCAGCAAGCAGAGTTTTATGCATGTGAGTTTTTTGTTGACCATTTCCTGTAGTAAAGTGTGTTCAGCGGGCCAAGTTAAGCACTTCCAGGCCTTAAATGACCCTGTCCCATGAGACTAATGTCTGTGTGACCAACTGAACACATGAAGGTCAGAGGGTTGGTCCAAATTCAACAAATATGACTTCCCAAAACACAATGGTAGAACTCATTTCCAGCTGGGCGCAAGAGCTCAGCCCTGAAACACACAATGCTATGGCTCGGGACCAAATGTGACACATGTAGGGCCTGTGTGTGTATCTGTAGATTCATGTGAGAGGGTCTGTGTATTCAGTATATGTGTATTTGGACTGCTTGGCATGTTTTTTTATTTGGCTTCAGTTTAGTTTCACCGTGTCATGCTCCTAGACTGCAGGTTTTGTCTGTCTTATCACCAGTTTCTGTTGGGTGATAGTCAGTGTTCATTCAGTAAATTTTGAATGCCTTCACAAACGGTTTCACCCATCCATCCATCCATCCATCCATCCATCCATCCATCCATCCATCCATCCATCCATCCATCCATTTGCTTCTGCTTATCCTTTTCAGGGTCGCGGGGGGCGCTGGAGCCTATCCCAGCTGTCTTAGGGCGAGAGGCAGGGTACACCCTGGACAGGTCTGTCGCAGGGCTAACACATATACACAGACAACCAGTCACACTCACATTCACATCTATGGGCAATTTAGAGTTTCCAATTAACCTATCCCCACTAAGTGCATGTCTTTGGACACCCTTTCTCCCCAATTCAGGAAAGAGAGACCAGCTCAGCACCAGTTTTCAAAGGAAATGAAAAATTTGATTGAGAAGAAATTCCCCCCGCCCCCAAAAGTGAGAAACGTCTGTGTGAAAGTGGAAGCCTAACAAAGACAGCTGCTAGTCAAGCGATGGTATCTAAATGTCACAAAGCTTTATTCAACACCACTCAAAAACCAAATTGATGACTCATGAAGAAAAAGGATACAAAAGGAAAGAAAAACTACAAAGAAAAACGTTGTCACTGAGGCAGTAGGTCCCGAAACACAAAGAGAAATGATGAAACGGAGATATTCACACAAACATGCATGGCCTTATGTTTGCAGACTAAACAAGTTTAGAAACAAGTGTATCTCTGTCTTTAAAACATAAGCCTTATGTCATTGAGGTCTTAGTGTTCTGCTCTGTCATGAGACACGCTGCTGCCCTCAGGTCACGATGTAATCTGTGAAGGGCATCGCTGATACCATCTCTCTAAACCCGCAGTGAATGTCTCCTCTGTGTGTGCGTAACTACGAGCGACAGAGATTATTCATGTGAAGTTCATGTGATCATAAGAGTGTGAAAAAAGACACAATAACATTATGAGTTTGGAAACAAGAGGTTTTTTCTTTAAAGTGCTGTGTGATCAACCCGGGCTTGTAGAATTATGAGCTGATGACGTACAGCCGTGCAACAAAGTCTCTGATGAATACGCCACTATTGCTTCTATCAGCAAGTGTGAGCGCCTCTTTAGAAGCAGATGTTTTGGCAATTTGCTGGCCTGCAGTATTCAGGTGTGTGTTACCACAAGGCCAAGAAAGAAAGACGTCAGCAGTTATCTTACAGAAACAATTGTGGCTATTTGGGAAGAGTTACGCGGTAATTTCCAAACAATCTGAAGTCCCTCATTATACAGAGGAAAAAATTTCTTACAAGTGGAAAAAATTTAAGACAGCTGCTAATCTTCCCAGCAAATTTACCCGAAGGTCAGACTGTGCAATGCTCAGAGAAACTGGAATATGAGCTACATCTCAGACTCTGCAGGCCTAAGTTAGCATGTTAAATGTTAAAGTTCATGACAGCACAATCAGAAAACGACTGAACAATTATGGCTTGTTTAGAAGAAAGCCTCTTCCAATGGCAGCATGGCTTAGGTTTGCAAATCTGCATCTGAACAAACCACAAGACAACAACAAAGTCTGTTGGATGGATGAGATCAAAGTGGAGATAACGCACAGTGGTACATTTGGTGGAAACCGAACACAGCATATGAGCACAAACACCTCAGACCAACTGTCAAGCACGGTGGAGGAGGGGTTGGCTGAAACTGTGTCATGGAACAGGGAAATGATCCCAAGCACAGCTGCAAATATAAACGAATGCCTGAAAAAGAGAAGAATCACGGTGTTGCTATAGCCTCATATATCATAATCATGAACATGTCATATCACAATCATATGGCTTGGTACACTAATACCCCTCACATCTTATCGTTTTATGTCAAATACCAATGATTTAGATATTTTCTACATATATACACAAACAATACATACATGTCAAAGAGTGTGGTGATAAACTGCAGTGCACAGCAGCAACACAGCTGGTTGTGCAGAATCCTCCTCATGCTGTACTCTCTGCTGAGACGATGAAAGTGAATACATTTCATAAAAGACGTGGAATACATCTCTGCCTTCAGTAATCTCAGTCTTTTCTCCTTATATTAACGCTTTAGGCTCAGTGATGCTACTACTGAACATCCTTTGCATTTGTGAACATGCAACCTCAGAGTTGCTGGATGCAAGTCCTCTGATGAGTAATGATGCCCCCTATTGTGAGATTATGCAAATCAGTTTCAAAAGTGTGTAATGCATGAGGACTGCTATGCATAATATGCAGGCATTTTAGCTGACTGTTAAAATTTGATGTCTTCAGAAAAAGTATTAGAGGAGAACTGTGGGTCTGCAGGACGTAAAAAAACGATTAGGCCCATGGGATGGTTTAATGTGCTTACTGATGTCACCAATTCCCATTAACTGATGTTTCCTGCCTTTTAATTTGGGTTGCTCACAATATTGACATCAACACTGACAAATGCTCTTGCCATGTTCTGCATTTTCTCTGTTTCAATCGATTCACTTACCTCATTTCTTCACATTGTGAAAAGCTTCTTTTATCAAGTATTTTAATATTAAAGCGTGCCCGCTTGTTTGAAGCTAAAAAAAAAAGAGTATTTCTATGTGCACTGCAGCCCCTGTTGATGACTACTTCCACAGAGAGCGATGAGAGTCCAGGCATTAACTGCAGCAAGGACATGACCCCACGACGAGGTCAAACCAGAAGGACAAAAAAAGAAGAAACAACATTCTGCTTTTATTGCTGATGAAGGTGTAAACATACTGTATGGACTCCTTATATGTTTGTTATGTGATACATACATTAAAAAAAAGGGTTTTGCTGCTTCTAAAGTACTCCTCCTCTAAAAGTGTTTTCCCTCAGGGGGTGATGTGAGATGTTCATTGTGTGAGAGGTAACGGGGAGGCCAAATCAAACCAACCCCCTGCCAACATGTGTTGGAATCACATAATGCATATTGTTAGATGTAACAGATGTCTTAAACTGAATAACATTTATAAGTTCATTACAAACCTAAGATTTTGGTTACTTCCTCTCTTTCAAAGGCACTGCGAGCAGGAAACGCATGGCACCATCACGCTTGTAGGCAGATCGCCGTACGATATGTTTGTTAGCGTGTTAGCGTTCTGATTAACGTCCAGTTGGTGCCCTGCTTCGAGGTCTAATCTGGCCTCACGCCTCAATGCACGTGCTCAATAGGGTCCGCACCCTGCATCATGACATCATGTCTTTGTGCGAAATCCCGGAGCCATTCACGGGCCCACCGTAGGGCTTAGCATGCAAGCGTCCACTATACCAACACACAGCTCTTTAAAGGGACTCCCCTGGTCCCCCAGCTCAGTGGATACACCCTGAAGCCTCTACAGGGCTCTGTGCATGGCTTCTATTCTCCAACACACAACGGGCGGAGCCCATGTGCCACCCAGGGCCAGAGGAAACAAGGATTTGGCCTTTTTGTTGGGAACATTTCTATAAGAGAAGATATCATTGCTCCTGGACACATGGAGACAAGCTGTATCTCTACAGTCAGGCAACATTTACGCTCATGTAGCAAATGATTCGGGGACGTTTAACCCGGCAAGATAGTGCCTCATGCATGCTTTGCTAAAGATTACATCATTCATTTGTGAAAAGCTGTGGGATCAGCGGAGCTCAGTTTGGAGGCCAAATCTGCCACCAACCAAAAGATCAGAGAGCAGACATCAAGAGGTGGATTTTCTAGTTCACCAGCCCCGTGATGTCACCTAGGCTTGTGAACACCATTGGCTGAGAGAGAGTGAGGGCAGGCGGTAACATGGGCAGAGCGGAGATACGCCCATAAAAGGAGTGATGACTTTTATCGATTAATGAGTGCTAACTCTGAGTGCCAATACATCTTTTACACGTGGCTTTCGAGCACGAGGTCACTTCCAGCGTCCATCTGAAAAATCTGTCAAATAAACTGAGAAAACAACTACTCACTGATGGTGCATTTCTTCCCTTATGCTTTATTAGAAATTGATAGTGCTTACTCTTTTCTGGTAATCAAATAGGCTCTGGTAACATGCTGCGTCACTCATCTCACAAAGCAGCAAACACGTGTATGAATAAATGGCAAAAGTCACTAAGCTATACACAAACATGACAAAAGAGGCTTCATAGTATGAGTTCAGGAACAAGCAGAATAGCCATATAGCTCTTTTAAGAAAAAAAGCGTCGTTCAAACATCTTTCACTGAACCCTGGGACTACAGGACATTTGTGGAACTTGGAAGCGTGATTGTGCAGAGGGAAGTGAGTTGTGTAACTGTCAGACTGTGACTACCGTGTAATAGTTCTGTTCTTTCCTTTAAGTTGGGGCATCGATGTTTTACCAAGAGAGAGACTTTTCAACAGTTTAGATTACGGACAAACAAAAGCTTTCTTCAAATAAACTCATGCAAAGTTCAAGTGGGGTTTATAATAAAAGTATTAAATGTTGGCACAAAGAAATCTCACTGTTGATACTGAACAGGGCAAGGCTGTCGGGCTGGTAAGGTTCTGGTAGGGTCATAATTTGGTGTAAATGGAATCAATCGATCCTGTCTTGTATTAATGGTTCAAGCTGCTGGTGGGGTAGCGATGTGGCAGATTGTTTTCTTCTCAAACGTTGGGAAATCTTAGTATCGGTTGAACATT
>VOQK01033476.1:14894-29898 GCA_015052645.1 Benitochromis conjunctus
TTCGCCTACTGTTAATCCAATTTGCGATGAAGTAGGTGGGCACTGCTCTAAAGTTGTCTTAATTCACTTACAGGGTATCATTTTCAGCAAATTTGTTGGGATTTCCACATCTCTAAAAGGATGATTCGCTTGTGCGGATCATCCCCGAGGAAATCACAGCTTAATCAGACGTAACACATAAGTGACAAAAGAACCGATGCATCAAAATAAAACATTAATCACTGTTGTTTTACAGCTGCTTTACTATACAACACATTGCATGAATAATGAGCAATGCATACTTTATTAAAGTGAAGAAAGTTTGAAGGATCAATTCTGTTTTACAAGACTACGTTGCGTAAGTCCGCGCAACACGAGGAAAATCCACAATGTGTGATTTTTCATCACTGTAATAAAATAAGTGCTGGTTAAATATATACTACAAAGTGATTTAAAGATTTCCTATTTCTGTTTTTCAAAGATAACATAAACCCCAAACATAAAAATGTCTACACACACAGCATAAAGAAATGGAAAAAATATGCTTCAGCGCAAAGTTAGGGCATCATTCCTTCTCTTCGTCTTATACATATGCTTCAAAGATATTTATCCACCGTTTGTCTTTGGAGGGCGAAAACAATGAATTTTGCATGGCTTCTCTCCAAAGACAAAAGTGCCAGGTTTCTGAAGAAGGCTGGCACTGGCACCTCCCTTCCCCCACTATCCAGTCCAGACCCCCCGCAAGGAACCTCCTCTGAAGTTTCACAGAGAAGAGAGAAGATGCCTGCCTGCCTCATCCAGGCCATGCTACTTCATATTCATGTGTGGATTTCAAATGGGGAAGGCTCAGTGGAAAAAGAGCAAAAAGTTAAAGTCCAAGCACTCTTTTTTTGGAAATGGGGGGCTTATCTGATGTTTGCAGGGGGGGTGGGTGGCACTGTCATGGAAGAAAAGGGGGAAAAAACATACCAGGCATATCGCTGTGTTCTCTTTTGTGGTGCAGAGAATCGGTCCTTAAAGCTGAAACTGAAATATAAACCAGAAAAGGTTCTGTTCAAAAGCTGAAAGAAACACTCCACAGAAGGAAATAAACATAAGACAGGTCAAGTGGATTTTTGTTTCCCTTCCACTTATAACCTAAACTCATAAAAGGATGATGTTACACTGCAGTGTGGCAAAAGTGTGTGGCAGCCACTTTTGATGGAAACACCTTTATTTATTTATTTTAAATCGTCTTTATTTTAAACTGTACTTGTTTATGTCGTGGTCCGCCCATCTTTTTTTTTCCTTTTTCTGTCTTGCTGCTCTCTCCTGTCTTTTTTAGTGTGAGCATTAACGGCTATTAACCTCTCTCTCTCTTCTAGTGGCGGGCATGGTCTTTCAGGAATCCCAGGCAGCCACACGTCATCCACCTGCAATCAACGCAGCATTTAAACTCGGTTTCCCCCACTGCTCCTCACCAGCTTGTTAACCTGCTCATATGATAGCTTTCCCAGAACTTTAGTTTCTGATTGGTTTACTCGAGTTAAAGCTCACCTGTGTTCTCCTCTGCTCAAGACCCTTTTGGAAAGCCTGCCTGAGACTCACCTGCTTACCCAACCTGCCCACTCTCACTCCACTTGCTGGAAATAAAACCTGCTTCATGTAGCTAAGAACTGCCATTCCACAAAGAGAAAGATAGATAATGTGAATTCTTTAAATCTGCTGTTGCATACTTACCTGTTCACTGAACCTGCTAAATACTGATCTGCTATGAGCTCCATAGCTCATATTTTCCCCATGATGCTGCAACATTCTGAGGGACAATATTTACTTCATCTGAGTGTCTCACAGCACAGTGAAAACTGTTTTTGGACACATCAGCATAATCTTTGCTCAGCTCCTGTCCAGGTAGCCAGGTTTTGCTGCATGCAACCTAGTCTTCCTGCTCAAATTTGAATGAATGGTGGCTGTTTTGGAAACTGGAGGAAAGCCAACATACATCACAGACACACATGCAAAGGGTCAGGACATGCCTTCTGGTCAGTATAGACCCTTTTTCCTCCCATATTAGTATTAATGAGACTCTATGGGACTCCCAGATTTTGCAGTAATCACATATTACAGCAAAATCTGACCATCACATGAAAAAACATATTTAGTACAGAATTGTCACAGAAGTGGTACTGAGAGTTGAAGATGTGCGCTCATTTTTCAAAGTGAAATGGAGAGCTTTTTTCCCTCTAATGGTTCAAATCAGTTGCAGCAGTGCAGAAGTGCCCCTCAACATTTCAGCCATGATATACTGTCTGTGTGTTACTGCATTCATCCATGTTACATGATGTCTGAGGTCGTGCACACTGCTTCATAACTGTAAAGTCATGTTGAGACTACACAAAACAAGGATGAGAAATAAAAGAGGCTGGGGGTGGGGGTGGGGGGGTTTCTCTTCAAGAATTATTTGTCTTCTTGTTACCTTCTCTAACAGAGCATTTGGTGGTTTTATGGTGAGGTGATTTATATGGGCTTGTGGCACATTAATGATGCCAGGGAGCCTTGCTTGCATCCATATTCATGAACAACTGTGTTTGAGGAGCTGCGGCGATGGAAGGAGGGACCACCATACGAACGCCAAAAGTCTCCCGAGCAAAAAGTCTGGATGGTGGGGCTTCAGAGGCTTCGAGTTCGCATGCCAGCAGGCGTAGACACACCTGTCCAAGCAGGCAAGTCACATTCTCATAGAGAAGATCAATGATTACAAATGAGCAAAAAAGCAAGATGTAGAAAACTGGAGACATTCAGTGTCCAAATGGTCTGAAGTATAGTGGCTATACTTAGATAACCAACAATAAGGGTGGCTAGATAAAAGGCTGAAAATCAGTTCCTAAAAACAGTACAACACTACACAGCACAGCCAAAAAGCCTAGGATAAACTTTGCAAATCCTCAGATGGACTCATATAAACAAAGAATAACATCTATAAATGGTACCCTAACTTGTCTGTGGCAGGATGTTCAGCCAATGTCTGTTTAATATTTAATGTACTGTCGATCGGGCAGTCAGTGGCATGTGCCTCCAGCTCCCGCAGTAGCTCCACCTAATCAAAGCTGAATATGAAAACTCATGTTAATAGAGAAATGGCTCAGTTTTTTGTTATGGCAGTTTAAAATAAGGTTAAATTATTTATTTTGCAGCTTTTTATATCCATTTATAACTAATTTGGGCTAAAAAAAAAAAAAAAAGCTGGCAGGTGGGCTTCACAGCTTTGTTTGATTTTATTAATCTAGTGTGCATACAGCAGATAATCAGGGGTAATAATTCAAACACGGTGATGAGAAATGAGGTACCTATGTGGTCATATAACACATTTTGCTATTTCTGTCATTTTTGCTTTGTTTTCCACGCTTATGTGTGAGGTCGTGTTGATTTAAAACCCCCATTCATTGTCTTCTATGAAGACTTCACCTTCTATTAGTGATCATGATGTAATCAATGCACTGTGCCTTAAAACAGCTGACAGCTAATCATGAGGGCAGATTTTGCCATTTAAGTAACCAGAGGTAATTAAAGAGAAGGAAGAAATATCTGCTGAAGGTTGCTCATACCGCAACAGAGGCAAAGCAGAGTGAACTGCATGGTTACTCCCACATGAGGCCTAATTTGCTCCCAAGAAAAATCAATAAAACCATTTCATCTCTGTTGCTATGGAACAACATATAGTAGAACACAATGAACACTACCTTGTGGAAAGTGGCACCAAAGATAATTTCGCGACTGCTGTTTTGAACAACGTTCTTCGTCTGGAAGAGAAAGAGGCTGAGCACTTTCAAGGGCATTATGTTTTGTTTTATCCTCAGCGGATTTTCATCCAGTTTATTTCTTTTTTTGTTAGAGAATTAAAGTCAAATTACTTTCTTGTACCACATTTCAAAATAAACTGTGTTTTAAGAAACAATTCTTACTATATTGCAGCTAACCAAATAGAATTAGTATGCATGATACCAACCGCAAAAACCATCATAAAAATGCTTTCTACTCTGATTTTAATTCCTCTGGGGATCTGTGTAACTGTACTATCGTCTATCTGGGGCTCCATATAGCAACACAATCATATAAAAAATAATTAGCAAGTCTTCCTGAAGAAAAAAGGGCGTCAATAGATCTTCTGATTTCGAGAAATCATTATAAGCTATTCATCACTTCATAACAATTTATTTAGCTATAACAGTCACCCGCGTATATACTTCTACTATTTCACAAATTTATGTTTTCTCCAGGGTTTCTATTCACAAACTATCACTGTCATTCAAAGCCTGCACCCTGTGTTTGAACACCTCTGTTTATTGCTGCAATAGTGACGATGTACTGACGGTGTGACAAGAGTGTGCTGTATGTGTGAAACTGATAGGTCAAGGAGGTCATGTAAAAGGAAACAGTATAGGTACGAGTTCAGGCCGCAGTGATAGTGTTGCTGGCATGTAGTTACCATATTTGAAGCTGTGGATGAGAGTCGATGTCAGCATATACTGGGGGCTCAGCTTCAAGAGGCTCTGTAGAAAACAGAAGGAAACTAGGAAAAAGCTTAGAGGGTCAAGACGTAGCACTGCAAACCTATTATAAGCTATGCGCTTAGTATTTTATACTTCTAGTTCTATTACATTTCGAAGTGCCTAAATCAGCTGCTTTTGCCAACTCTAAAAGGTCTCACCCACAAGCAAAGCACATCAAATTTTCTGTCGTGTTTCTGAACGATCGCCTAAGTATTTTTGCACGCAACATCCAGTGGATTGCCTTTTTTTGTAGCCATACTACAACAGGAAATTGTGAATATATATAGATAGATAGATAGATAGATAGATAGATAGATAGATAGACAAAGACAAAATTATTTCTATTTTTACACAAGCCAGACACTAGTTAGTAGGAATGATCCAGTGTGTCAGTAATTCAGAGAACACATTATTTGCCCGCCTTCTTTTGGCTGTGAATGAATATGAGCTAAAGAAAAGAGGGACCGCACCAGTCTGCCAAACAACTCCAACAGGCAAACAGCAGGACATACGAACCCTGCCAGACAAGCCGCCATCAGAGCAACTGTTGCCGCGGCGCAGAGCTGCCAGTCTATGTTTGATTAGTGTGCGCCTGGGATGTGATTGGCTACAGTATGAACGGTGTGGCAAAGAAAGGTCTTGCATTTTGTTTAATTAACCCTTTGCTTGCACGTATTCCACTTCAGACACTGCAAAGACTGACAGCCTCCTGTCATCAGCCTGCACCATTCACACTCTAATGTGGGAGACAGAGAGGAAACACAAAGACATGTTTGGGCTGTCACCAGTATGGTGCCTCTCGAACCGTCTGACAAGACAATGCACTCTATCTCCATGATGACAATGAATGGGCCCTCACAGCAATGGAAACACCTGAAGAAAAAAAAAGCCTCAGAGATATAATCATCATCTACATGTGTAAATGAAAACAGCTCACATTAAAGGTGTGAGTGACTGCCAGGTGAAAGCATGATAGATAGAACGTGGCTATGAGTGATTGAAATGAACCTGAATACTGCACCATGTCTTTTGATTACATTCTTTTAGTCAAGGCACAACGTGAATGTGATACAAAAAGCTATCACAGGGAGGCAAACGAAAGCAAATGCCAAAAAATGACAGAGGGAGTGGGAGTATATTATGCCAACATTTCTTCCTCTGAAACAAATAAAGTCCACAGTATTCTTTTTAAAACTATGGTTTACTCGACATCATAAGGGTGTCGATACTGGATCCATTTCTTTTAACCTCCAAATGTCATGAAATTAGATTGTTTTACATGATCACACAGACTCAACTGAGGCTACATTTACACCTGTATACACCTGTCAGTGTGTACTGCTGGTTTTAAGGCTAGCACACAAAACTATACCTTGGTATTTGCGCTTACAACTAAGTGCACAAATCAAAGAGTACACACTGATAAGATTTTTATTTCACAATTGAAGGTTTGTAAGCATGTAGCTAGAGCCAGAGAGCTTGAGTCAATGGAAGAAGACGGCAGAAGGCATCCAGAGCTATAAAAACAACTGAGGTCTTATTAAACAGCATATATAATATCTTTCTCTTTTTAGTAAAAAGAACCTTATTGTGCCAGGCAAGGGCAGGAAATTCAATTTATCTTGTCAGTACACTTCAAAAATGCCCGAAGCATGTTTGCGTTTGCATTTTACAGTTAATCTAGAACTAGGTGGAGCATTTAATGCACTTGCAACTGAAACATGTGCTGAGCTACGCAGCAAAAAGAAACAGTCGATCATGCTGAACAAAATGTTTTAGGTTTTTGTGCAGAAAGATGATGAGTATTACCTTCTGAATGTATCTTGCTATTTTGGAAGTGCCTTAAAAGTACACCAAGGTGTAACTGAAAAACAATTTAGATGTTTTCTGAAGAATTAAAAACTTGTAAACCACCAAATTAGAATTAAGCCTATTTATCTATCTATTTCATGCTAATCTTTGATTTATTAGCATGGAATAGATAGATAAATAGATACTTAACACAGAACCCTGGCAAAAGATTACATGATGTCTGATCCATCTCTACAGGATTACACATCTTGGTGCGTAGATCGATAGCTTGACCCCTGATCACCACACAGACCAGAGAGGTACTGGATTAAACGGACTAAAGACCTTACAGGATGAGCCTTTGCTTGCATCCTTGAGCGATGTGGTGGCTCAGTGGAGTGGGGATCCAACCTCTAGCCCCGGTTCTGCTGTACACCAGATGGTTGCTGCTGGGAGCCAGCTAAGAGCCTTCCTGGTGGCCACTCAGACTTAACACAGAGGGGGCTGTCTGTTATGAAGAAATGTCTTCAGACAGACTAATTAAAAAAGGTCTTTTTTGTCACGCCTACCCATCTGTTAAGAGCACAACCTGATGGAATGGCTGTTTCTCTATGCAATTAACAACAATATCTCAGTGAGCTTTTTTTAATCAAATACTTTCACCTCTTCTGTAGGAATAATGAAATGTTTTACGATCACTAATCTCTTGAGTGCAATTTGCAGGCTTATATGAGTGCTGAAACCTCAAAAAGAAAAAAAAAGCAAACACTTTGATAGGCATGTTAGTGATTAACCTCGCTGTAGCGTGCTGCAACATGTCCAAAAAACATTGTAATCAATGACTTTATAGTTTGTTTTTTCTGCTTAACTGTGTAGAACCTATTTTCCCCATATAATGAATATTCATTACACACTGACTCCTCACATCAGTATTCTGAAAGCATTTTAAAACAGTGTTTCCAAACAAAGCCTTTATGTAAATCACTGAATATCTACCAGCAATCTGGACCAAGGGACTACAAGACCACAGATAAAACAAGGTGAGTGCACGTGGTGGGGAGGAGTAGTTCTCCTTATCATGCTTTGACAAGGTCAGTGCATCATGTACTGCATGTTCTGACCAACCATGATAAGGCATAGACTGTTGGATGAATATCAAGCATGTTAAAAAAGATATAATAAAAATATCTTATGCGCTGTAGTCACATTTATTCAGTCGCTGTGCAAAGACAGAGAAAATTACCTGAGCAGGAACACGTGTCTTTGCCAACAAATATGAAATTTCCCACCCTGCTATCCCTACTTATTCTTCTCTACTTACTTTTTCAGATCACATAATGAATAGGAAAAAAGCTGCCAGCTCACAGTCAGACCGCATCGGGTTATGTAGGTGTGACTGTGTATGCATCATCGCCGAAACACTCATTACCATTTCAGCTCACAGGCCGTTTGAACTCCGGTTCCTCGTTATTATCCAAACCAGGCAATTTGAATGCAGACTCAGGAAGTCCAGTGATAGTGACACAAGGTAACTTATTCACATTTCAATTTGTATCAATATGTTAAATTATTAACCCCACACTACACAACTTATAATGATGATGGCCTTTCTAGCCAGCCTAGCCCCGATGTTTGGCAAAATCACAGAGCAAACGTGTTTAAGCCTGACTATAAAGTCAGAATTCATTTTCACACGACTGATTGCTTTTGTTTGATTTTATCCCTTTAGCATAAACTAAGCTCAGTGCCAAGTTACTGGATTTGTATGGCCACCCATTCTGAAAAAATCTAGAGTATGGGGCGAAGCATTCAGGATTCATAAGGTTTCTGTCTTGGTGCAAAACTGCTCGCACGTGCAATCCATTTTAGGAATGGAGATGTCAATAGTTACGACTTCCCTGAAGCATGACCAGTGACTGTGTGTGAGGCTTACATCTTGCCTAGGCTCTGGTAATTTAAGGACTTTTCTCCACGCCAGCTTGTTTTAATTACTGTGAATAAGTGGCAGCATGTGGTCAGGTTTATGGGTCTTCTTCAAAGAGCAGGCTTGGTTTAGGCAGACCAATCTGTGGAACTGCAGAGCTGTAAATCCAAAACTGAGCAACTATCCACACTAACAATGCCCTGGGCACATTCAGACAGCCTAACAGGGGTGCGGGGGGAGTGAGGGTTCAATAAGTCTGCTTTCTTAATAGTAAAACATCTGAAGCTATTATCCACATTCCTTCAGCAAAGTGAAACCATGTAAAATGAAAAATACAGTTTGATTGACAAAATACAATTAAATACAATTAGAGTTTTTCCTTAATCTAAATGGAAGCGTCTTTTCAGGATTTAGGCCGACATTTGAGAGATTTAAACTTCTAAGTGTTGAAATAGCGAGAGAGAAAAAAACCCCAATTACAAAATAGTTTCTGAAACAGTTTGACGGCAGAAACATGCTCTGAGTACTGAAGTCAAGATAACAGAACAAAGAAGACAGAAAGGAATATAAGATGGACTCAAATTTGAGTAGACTGAAATTGTACTTGATGAAAAAATATCAAATAAAAATGTCAGTATATATTCTTCACGGGGTCAGTGCCAGGTTGGGGTGAAGGAGAGGGGGACTCTTGACTTTTCGGTGAACTCATTTTTATTCTCTCACACACCCAGCTCCCCTACTTATGATGAGAGCCCCAAGGCAAGTCGGCTGGGATATACGGGGCTGACTGTGCTCAGGGGCCATCAGACGTCTGCAGCAGCCTTGGCCAAATGTCTCCACTCAGACACACGCTTCCCAAGAGCAACAAGGTACAGAGCTGACAGGCTTTTGAGTGATTTGTCAGAAGGCTTTTACTTTCTGCCAAATCACTGCTGGCTAAAGAATAACTTCAGATTTTTTAAAGGATACGATTTCCTGCTTCAATTGTGTGTGGCGCATTTGATGTGGTTCTTCCATACAATGACCTTTACAAGGTGTGGAAATGTGTCAAAACCCCACACATGGGCCATTCACAGAATTTGATTATAAACACAGTGACCAGCTGCTCTTTGCCAGTCAGCTAAACCAACTCCTCGTGTGTTTGATCAAAACAGAATTAACAAGGGGGAGACAAGATGTTACGGCACAGCAGGGTTCGGTTTGGCTCTCCATCCACACAGCAACAGCATATTACTCAACAGGACTTCACACTGAGCCGAGGGCTCTCCTGATAGTAATTAATCGCTGTAATCCTCCACGTTCTCTTTTTATCCCGCTCCCTAATAGTCGACATTTTGACAGTTGTATCGTGTAGCTACTTTTAATGTAGCTGCGTTGAATCAGCAAGTCCTTTTATGTCAATGTCCCTCGTTTCACCCTTAGTTTTATTTGCACCAAACACATGAGCAAAGTGCAAACATGGCGATAAAAGAGAGGAAAACTGAACCAAATTATAAATTCATCTTTTGTTTGGGAGGTAACAATAATGTCCTTGTAGAGGAAAAGGACACTAAATTGGTTGTTGTGAGAACACACTTGTAATCTGACATTAAGCATCTTGTTTCCTCTTTAATTGAACCAGTTTTATGAGCTGCTCAGGTATTCTCATCTCAAGGCTAATTAGACCTTTTTGGTGTAAAGTCAGCTAAGTTACCTGCCAACCAAAAGCGTGGAAATAACAGCAGATTGCAATCTTCAGGGAACAGTATAGCGGACTTTTGCTTAATTTATAAGGGTTTCATAAGAAAGAAGATGTCGAATATTATCAGAGGTGCTACTTATAAATAAATGTTTCCATAATCTAGACTCACTGGAGCCACTTTATTAGTCACTCCCCTTTTGTCTTCAGATCTGACTCAATGCTTTGTGCTATAGATTCTGTGCTTTGGTGACGTTACAATAATATCAATGCTTTCATTAGACAAGACAATACAGTGTCTGTGGTGTAATTTTTTATTTTTTTTTCAATCACAGCCCCTTTTGTATTTTGTGGAACAACATCAACCTAATGTGTAACTGTTATACCTGTATGCCTACTGCATACAGTACCATACAGCCTAAAGCTAAGAATGATTTTACAAAGCTCTTAAAAACAGAAAACAGACATTTGCGACGTGAACGTAGAAGTATATTGATCTATACGTAGTGCTTTTATATTCTGAATACATCTGAGTAAATAACCTGCTCATTCACACAAGCACTTTTTCTATGTTTTTTCTATGTGCTATCTATCTAACATTCTCATTTTAAAAGAGAAGATGCTGAATAAACAAACATAAAAATAAAGAGCAAGTGTACCCTGTATAGTTTTGTAATCCTGTGGCAAAAGTTCCTCCTGGTTGGTTGCGGTTTTAAACTACCACTGCAGTAAAAATATTTAATTGTGTGAAAATAATTATAGAATAAATGGTATTGAACACATGAATGGGTGAAAAAGGTCAACTCTGAATCATCGGTAAGAAGGAACATTTTATTCACAAGTACTGTAAAAGTAAAACACAAGCTGCCATATTGTACATTTATACACAGGGTCTGAAAATCCTATACAAAAACAAAGGTATTAGAAAATATGGGTTTTGATATGAAATATGACCTTACATATAATCATTTCTTGGAAAAAAGGTCTTGGTTTGGTAATAGTTATTTAATTCATGAGCATAACCCCACATTAGTGAACACACAGAAATTATTGTAAAAAATTAGAATGGTAAAAAAATGGAGTAGAAATCATTCTGAAAAGTGATTAAAAAATCTCATGCAGCATCTTCAGAGAGGGCCTGAGATAGTCCATCTTTGTAAAACAAAGAAAACAAAGTCATATTTGTCATAGATATAGAAGTCAAACACAGCAAGATACGTCAAAGCCAGTCTGTTTTTCTGAACAATCATTTTCACCAATCATCTTTGTTGTCTCTGTGTCAGCTGTTTGATTCATAAGCACATTCTGGCAGCCACGAAGAGCTGATGCCGTGATTGATTTTGCTATATAATGCCGCAGTCTTTTGCTTTTCACTGAATCGTTTCGTGGAAAAATTCTGGAGTCTCCATTTGAGACATTAGAACAATGTCATTAGTTTGAGCAGATTTTGGGACAAAAGAGAACAAACTGCGTGGTTGCCCTTACTCAGTAATGAGGTTCTTATTGTAGTTGCAGTAAATGTATTGGAATGCATAGAGCTGAGGCTTGGTAGCACTTAAAAAAAAAGTAGTGTCTAACAGACTGGCTGACTTGTGCTCATCAGTGCTCCTTTTTATTTTACAGTATATAAAAAGCCCCCAGTCAAAGCCCATTTAAAGAAATAGTGGGCTCACTGATGGGCACTGGTAGAAGTGTAACCAGTCATCATATGATCATCGTAGGTGAGTGGAGGGAAGGTTACGTTGCATGACCACGTACTGAGGCACCAGAAAGAATGGCTGAATCAAGAACAATCACTCATCGTCCATCACAGTGCCCCTCTGATTGATATGTTTTGGCTTAAACTTTTATTTTAGTGAGATAAACATGGGCAAGCACAGCTTTAATAAACTCTCCGTCCCACAACAAAACTGCTGCTTTACCTAAGTGCATCCACTGAGACCCATTTTGAACAAGGCAACTGGAGGGAAAAAAAAGACATTCACTCGACCCTGCAAGCTGCTTTCACAGGCCAGCTGGCAGGAGATGAGTGATGACAGCAAATACAGTCCTTGATGAAATAACATAGTCCAGTTTGAAAATTTAAAAAACGACAGAACCAGAGAGTTAACATAAGGCGCAGGAGGCTGAATGATCATGGATAAAATGCTGACTGAGGTTTGAAACAAGAGAAAAGGCAGTCTGGGAGAGCAATAACATTAGCTTATTGCTTTTTTCTTTTTACTTTATTTTTTCCCCATAAAAAGGACATTTGTACACATCACATATTCATTTAATACACTATACAATGGAATATAAAATATTTTTTTCAAAAGCAATATGTTCAGCTTGTAGGTACGCTTAAGATACCTGCGCCATAGGAACAATAACGACTCGAAACAAAACAATAAAAAAGGCACTTCCAGGTGTTGTTCATTGACTCTTGAGTAAGTGATGGCCACTGCTTTGCCACAGAGGCAACAGCGTTTGTGCTCACGTGTCATTTCTCTGCCATGTCCTGGTAACGAGGCACTGTAGCTAGGTGGTCAAGATTTCCTCTGTTTACATGTTAAGATCCACTCTCATCTCACTTCTGTCTTTTGCTCTTCTTCCCAGGGACTTCTACACACTGACTGCTACATTCCATCTTTCTTTTTCTTCTCACTTCCTCTTCCTTTCCCGCTCCTACTTACTTTTGTCCTCAGACTTCGACTTCACGCAGCCCCTCCTGAGTGCCAGGTGTTGACATGCTGATGTCAAAGCACGTCACCATCATGACACGGGCCTTGCACAGGTTGACGCAGAACTCCAGCTCCTCTGTGGCCTGTGTCAAGGCCTCCAGGTACTCTGGAGATTCTTTATCCAAATTCTGGTCCACCTCAACTGTTGAAATGAGGAAAGCAGGATTGAGTTACATTGTTTGCTACCAAAGATCTCTTAAAGTTTATTTGTCGTCTTACACTCATAGGAAGTGACTTACACTCTCCTGTCCACTTGCTGGGGTCCATCATCAGTCGGGCCTTCGTGTCTTCCAGCTCCTCCAATAACACTTGATGCTTTGCCCTCAATTCCTTCACTTGCTGTTGCCTTCTCTCAAGCATCTTCAGCTTACTGTTAAAATACAGCAGGCCCTGAGAGGAAAAAGAGCCATTATACTGATTTAAATAACTGTAAAAAACACAGTTCAAAAAGTTGCATTACATAAAAAAGAGAAGCTATCAGTAAACGTCATCGCTAAACGTGAAATAAAGTCAAACAGATAATATACTACTTGTATGTCACATTTTAGCTAGCTGGTAATCCAGTCTGTGCTGCTTTTTTAAACATCAGTTACTCTGAAAAATGAGCTCACCTTGTCAACGTCTTGGAATGGTTGCTGAACACGGGATTGGAAACAATAAAAATAAAACAGGTTAGTGTGTTGGACAAGACGGGGTGGTATATATTATAACATATGCTGTTTGCAAAGAGCTTTAAATGGAATTTTGTAATAGGTGCAAAAACCTGTAAAAAGACAAAATTGTCACTGATGATGAGGAAAAAAATGTCTTAATTGAAAGTACATCACACTAACACCTGTCGCTGATTTCATATATATAAGTTGAAAAAAACATCCCCCTCCAGCTGCACTTCAAGGAAGCAGTTAATGACCCAGGAGGAGTCAGCTATGCAGACTGCTTAGTGATGACTGCTGTCATTGAGCTGATTTGGGTTGGTGTCAGGTGTCCTCGCAATCATCGCACATTCTCTGACCAATCTTTTCATCGCAGTCTTCTTTTTCATTTTTACACCCCAACATATCACCAGTGAGGCAAGTCATCAGTCATACTCAGACCAATTAACCCTCATTGGTAATTGCCTCCTGAACTCTTGACATTCCCAAGGAGTGCTGCCAAAATACCAAGCACTGGGAATCTGGAGACACAGACAATTTAACTCCAGGATTTGCCACCGAGCTGGCTGAAGGTCAGACGTCTGGGATATATTATTCCTGTCCTGTTCTTTAAAAAGAAGCTGGGGAGAAGGGAGCTAAGAAATTCCCACAGTCCAAGTCAGCGTGATTATATCTTGAAGGATGTATGGCATCGATGTTGCAGATGCAAAATGCTGCTAAGGCTTAGCAAGTGGGATTTACACCGCCTCAACTCAGACTTCACATTACCCAAAACAGGTTTCAGAAAGATGAACCACTAAACCAGCAAAACAAGCCAGCTGTGACCTGTCTGCTCACCTCTGCGGTTTCCTCCTGACGCCGCCTTTGGAGTCGTTCCACATCGTCAATCTCATACACCTTGATTTCAAAGGGTTCCTTCAGTGGTCCAGACATAGGAGGCAAGTCCACCCACTGACCTGCATTGCCCACCTTCTTCCCCAGAGATGCTGTGTCTGGCAGGGGTGCTGGGATTAGCCGTCTTCTTTGGAAGCCTAAAACATCAGGCAGATAGTCATCAATTAGGTTGCACACATACAACAGCAGCATTTGCTAGGATCTATAGGAAAATATATATAAATCCCACTCTGAGATATAAAGTGATGCAAGGCTTTACAGTGGTTGGCTGAGCTGTGGTGACTGCATACTTATAAGGGTTTCATAACATATGTGGAGTCTGAATAAAATCAAAAGGTTGGTTTATCTCACGTTAATTGAAACAGTTATACACGAGACAATGGCCTACATAAAAACCCCCATGTTCAACTCTTATTCGATCAACACACAGATCAAAGATGCCTTCTCTGAAACATTCATTAACGTTTTTCACATTTACTCTATGTATGAATTATTCATGCTGCTGATTCAGAAGGAAACAAAATCCAATGAAATGCCCATTTGTGGTTGTAATAAAAATAGATCCATAAATTTATGGTTGATTTCCTCTGAGACAGCACATATTTATTACTCGGGTGTGCACCATGATATGTATATCGCAATATTTGTGAATATTACCCATTTCTAGATTACTTGTAAAACCCCCAAAACCCAAATTAGTTTCTCACCATTTGCTCTCTTCTTGGGATACTTGGAGCTCTTTGCTCTCCCTGAAGATGAAAAGCCGCTCTCACTCATAGAGTCGTGGGCAGAGGAAGCGCTGCCTGTGGCTTCACTGTCACGGATCATGCTTTCAT
>VOQK01033476.1:33469-43934 GCA_015052645.1 Benitochromis conjunctus
TACATGATTATGTGCTGAGGAGCTGAGAGAAACTAGCTCTGACTTACTGCACTAATAATATTTCATTTGTGGGAGCATTAACGCTTTCATTTGCGTAATAGCTCCAAAATTACACGAGGAAGACAAATTTAAGGACTTTAATAATGCCGTGATTTATGATGAAGGCAATTAAAGTTACGCATGCACATTAGGAATGTAATTGCTACAATAGCAACACTTAATGATGAAATAATGTTTAATAACGATTACTCTTCATTTATCATTTATAAACAACGAGCAACATTAAATGGAGCTTTATTATGATTTATAAGGATTATAATAAGTTACTAAATTATACAAATGCATCGTTAGTGGTGTCACTGGAATTTCATATTGCTTGTTCATCGGTTTATCAGTGTGTTTCTGCACATGTTTACACACTGTTTCATCCGCGTACCTTAGATTTCTTCTTTCTCATTCGGTGGATCCGGGATGCCAGCTGGATAGTGGTGAGCGAGTCAGCATAGTTGGCTGGGGAATCTGAGATGTGGGCAATCATAGTTGTTCTGCAGTTGATGTTGCCAAGGGACTCCCTCAGCAGCATTGTCAGTTTGCTGTCTCTACAGGGAGCATTTACATTGTTATTAGCAAACAGCCCAGTAATATTTTACTGAGGCAGGCACGTTAAATCCTCTGAGCTGAAAAACACTCCCAAATGACAAGTCATTAATCTTTTCATACTTGAGTAACTACAATATAATCTTGTGCAACCCCAGTGAAAGCTGTTGTGCAGCTAACTAAACAAACCCAACAGTCGCACAGAAAAACCTGCAAGGTTGACAACACATGCGGTGACTTGCCTGAAACAATTAATATATAGATACAGTTTCTTGGAAGCTAAAACGCAGCAGACTCTAAAATCTCATGTTGGTGTTCTCACCTGTAGGGTACATGCTTCGCTCCATTTGTTAAAGCCATTATGACGTTTCCCAGTGCATTCAGAGAAAGACATAAGCCTCCTCCTCCATCTCTGCTTTTACTCAGGACCTTTTCGCAGCTCCCCAAGTCGATAAGGTGCAGCCTGCTCCGTCCACCCGACACTGCCAACGGCAGAAGAAGAACCAGGTGAGCAAAACACAGACACTCCCTATGTGGAGTAAGTTGCCTGTACAAAGTGCCCTGATGACAGGAGTGGCATAGCTGTGTTTGAGCTGTCTGGATTATTTATGAGTAAAACTGCAGCCAGACTGCTGAACCTCCACCAGATGTGTAACTCATGGCAACAAGGAGTCTCCTTTGGTAAGACACGTAAAACGGGAGAATCTACTGACAATTAGAAACACAGTCCCCCATCTAATAATTTAAAAAAGCAGACAGAGCGAATGCCAGCGTCTGTCCTTGTAAATCACAGAGCTACACATTTTCCTGTTGGTGATTGATGTTGTTCATACACCAGCAGGCTTTACTTACTCTTAACCACAACGTATTACAAGCATACAAATACATTTCTGTTTTCAGAGACCAGAATTAATTCATCAAACGCAGAAAAGAGACTGAGATTTTCCATTAAAAGCTAAAGTGCAATCAAATCCACTTAGCCAACTAAAGAGCTTATGTTTAAAAAAAAACAACAACAATTAGCCATAACTAAATGGAGGACCCTGTTAATCTAGATTAGCTCGTATTTTAGTACTTTTTAGAGGAACTGTGGACTTCATACACTAATCTGCTTGCTAGCGCATGGTTCACTCTATCATTTTCTACTATAAATTTGTAGGGACAACTTTTTGGTCCTATGCTGCAGGGCAGTAGCAGTGCAGTAATACTAACTTCCCCCTTTTCCAGTCTTCTCCATGCGGTATTGGTAAATGTGCAGTGTGAACAGCATGTGGGAGTTCCGTCGCTCGTCCTCATCAACATTTGGTCTGCTGGTGCTCCGGGCAGCAATGGCTGCATCCAGGAAGAAGGCGGCTTTCTCAGCAGTTGGGGCACGAAGCTCACTCTGGTTTTGAAGCTGAAGGGCGGAAAGGAAAACCAGAGAATAAGGTCAGGGTATCCAAAAAAAGGACAGATGTTTAAAAAAAAAAAGAGAGAGAGAAAGGAGAAAGAGAAGGAAGCCAGTTAATTGGACCCTGCCACGCATTTCTTGCCCATTAGAGTGGGTCTCAGGGGTTATTAAAACAGCAGATATGCACACAGTGGGAGGAGGATTAGGAGAGGTAATAGTGGAGCAGGAGGCAGGGGCTCTTCACCTCAACATGATGTGATGATGGCAGTGGTGGGATACAGAAGGAAAGCAAGGAGGAGGTAGAAGAGAGAAGGCACACATAGCTGCTGAAAGAAGCGCAAGAGGGAGATTCATAGTACTGCACACCCTTTGAAGTTAGAGTCCATGCATATCCCCCAAAAACAACATCTGACAGCAACACCTGTGAGAGCCTTCAAACATACAGTCACAACCCTCCTCCGCTATTCCCACTCCCACCACACACACACACACACACACACCCAGTAATACTTCTATGGTGTTATAGAGGGCTGACACTAATACATCAGTAATAGATGCTGACGGATGCTGACAGAAGAGTCAATACAAAGGTAAGAAGAAAGCCATCAATACCACAGAAGGGTTGGGTAGAAAATATAAAGCAAGGGTTTTAAGAGCAGGTAGGGTAGGAAGTCACAGGAGATAAAAAACACACACACACATATATATATATACACACACACTGCACTCGAAGAACTTTAAACATTTTTGTGGGAAAAAAAAGAGCTAGAGCCTAGACAGTAAAAGATCAATACTCAGTCAGACTAATATTTTATAACCCACAGAGAGAATGAAAGGATCAGTGAACAAAGAAAAAGTGGAGAGATGGAACACTTCTCACCTGAGTGCCACAGATGGGATCCTCTCTCAGGTGGATTCCCGGGGATTGGCCTTCCTGCAGGCTGCCTGCCGACACCTCAGACAGCAAGTCCTTTAGCTCCTCATCTTTTCCAAAGATTTCCACCGCAGACACGCGGACTGAGAAGCGCGTGCCCGTCTTCTCCTTGCGCTCGTTGATGAGCTTGAAGAGCCAAGAAATGGCACAGGGCACAATGCCTAGGCTTTGAGTGGAGCTGTCTTTGCCAATCATGGTGTATGTCTTGCCTGGGGATGTCAGAAAGGCGGGGGGGAAATAAAAATATTGCCTTGTGTCTGGAAGCCAGCTGCACTCACTATATGTTCAAAATAAAATTGCTTCTTTTATCAACCTGTCTGAAATAGGCCTGAAGTTCACAGAGAAATAGGCACTGGGATTGGATATTTTCTGCAGGGCTATTCTGTTAAACAAACGGTGCTGAAAAAAATTAATAATAGCAGATGTGGAGGATTTGAGGTAATATTCGGAAAGGCAAAAATAAAATAATAATAACTTTTTTTCCCTTTAAATCAAATGCTAATCCAAGCTAACCTGTTCCAGACACAGCCATTCTGCACAGAATTACAGATACTGGAAACAGAAGCATGAGAAAAGCAAGCCCTTCAGCCTAAGAACACTGGCCAGGCCAATTACTAAGATTTTAATTACAGACTGAGCCCTGAAGCCTGAATGCAGCACTTTACCCCTCACCCCCACGCCAGACTCACTATCCATTCCTTTTCCTTCAATCACCCATTCCTTGACTCACCCCAGTGCACCGCTAAGCCAATTGTGGACATCAAGTGTAGCTAACAAAGAGCAATGAGAGTTTTCTTTGGCTAACAAAGGCACTTCTCTAATCTGTTGCCAGTGGAGGAGCTTACCGAGCTTTACTTGGCCAAAGCAGAAGATGCAGCCGTCTGCACCATTCACCACAGATTGGATGACCTCAGCTACTGTCCCTGAGCACACCTCAGCCTGTGGAAAAACGCAAAGAGACAGGCCCTTCACAGTCAGTTTACAATTCGAGGAACACTGTAAAACAGGCCTGATGAGAGCAAAATTAAACAGCTACTTGGCATTTCTTCTTCATGTTTTTAGTTTCAGTATTTGTCATCACTCAAGTGTGTGCGTGTGTTTGTTTGTTAATGTCTGTTTCCGTGTCTTGCATGTTGAGGCTTATTTTTGCAATCTGTTTCAGCAGAGGTCCTCTGGGGCAACGATTCGTCAGCAAAGGCCCCTTCCCATACATCACATGGCAAACAAGACCTCTAACAGCAGAACAGCTTGTTATTGCTGTTAGCCACCAGCAGTGCTGTCCCAGCAGCACAATCTAGCAGCTTGGCCTCAACTATGCAACAGAAACATTTAGTCTTTAGCTGTCAGCAGCTTACTTAATTTAAAAAATTGCTCAAAGTAGGTAGCGTGCTAGAAAATCTGAGGTTATTCTGGATATGAAACTAGCATCATACACAGGTGATGACATCCTACACTCTGCTGTCATAGTTATTTAGAGTTCGCTGCACCATGGCGACATGCAAACAATACTTCAGATTACCTTGGATTTTCTGGTAATTTTGTCTTTGAGCAAAAACAGATTGAGTCATTCTATTAAAAGACTGTGGTGTTTGTCTTAATATGAGAAGAGAGCAAATCTGATCCGCTCCTAAGTCACATGTACTAAACATACTGTATATCTGACCTTTGACTTTGATCTCAGCGCTTATGCCTGCTGTGTCTTCCAAATGGCTGAGGTTAGATATAGCTGTCCTATGAAAGGAGTGGTTAGATATAAGTGGAGTGGATTCAAACCATTCCTTAGAGGGCTTAAAAGCCCAGCTGTTAGGCCCATGTTGCTAAGGCTGCCCCTTGACCCAAGAAAGGCATTTTTTTCTCTAAGCCTCTGGTCACACCCTGCAAGTATAAAGATGTCCCTTTGCCCTTGAGAGGCCGAATTCCCTGATAACACATAGAAAAATAGCTCTCTTGCTCTAATAGACACACAAACACATACACACTGGCCCTTACTTGTGAAGCATCCTGGGTAAAAACAGCATCGAAGGCAAATATCTTTGGGACGGCCACAGTGGCGGATCTCCTGTGCCCTGAACTAGAGTGTGGGCTGGACGCGGGATCGTAGAGGGTCAGCTGCTTCTTCCTGCTGTCTACTTTCAAGAAAGACTGAGACTCTGAGGAGTCTGCAGCCTCCAGAGACGGACAGATACGCATCATCACTTTCACCTAAAGCAACATCAAATAAGCCAAGAGAGAGAACAGCGGTGTGTTAGAAACTGAGATGGCACAAAAACACGACAAAAGGACAGACATTTTGATTGTAGTGCAATAAGCGAAGAGACAGGGAAAACATATGGCAGGCATTCAACATAAAAGTTGCAAACTGAAGGTCCTTCAGCATTATGCATTAAGATCACGTTCACTTTGCCAGAACTGATGGACACTGAAAGTTACCATGGAAACACTCCCTGGGTCAACACATTGGCTAATGGTGTTAGTAAAAGGCAGCAAGGTGAGTATTGAAAGTCACAGCTGAAAATGTTGGAAATTGGTGTGTGTGCAGCTCCCTGCTGGGGGATTATCCCACTAGAGATTGTTTTTTCTGGACCAGGAACAGCTCACCAGCGTGGGAGTGCAGGAGCATATGCCCTCCCTGCCTGTTGTTCCACCTCCTAACTCTCCTTCTTCTCTCCTTTCTCTCTATTGCCTGCAAAACGACTGGAAGTCAAGTGACCCGCCCTGCTACATTGTGAGACTTATTATATTTATAAAATGAGTGTAGATTCTTAACACCTTCCACAGGTCAAAATATAGTTCTTGATGCCAACTTGGTATGCTAAACATGATCGCATCTTGCATCTAAAGATGTTGATTCACTAACATGCCTGTTCATGCCTTGTGGTTGGACCCCTTACAGACAATAGAAAAAAGACTTTATTGTTTCCTGTCTCGAATGCATAGATGCACAGTTTGTGGTTTGTGTGGGCGTGCTTATGTGTGTCAGGCTATATGACACCTCTTTAGAAATTCTGACATCTCTATATTGCTTTACAATCTGATGGTCAGATAGCACCACTTCTATTTCTCCTGAGGCTTTCTGGAAATATATCTGTGACTGACAGGGAACAGAAATGGCTCTTTGGATATGTTTAGCAGTCTTTAGAGTCCCTGTCAGCTCCCAGAGTATTTAGTGCTGCGCCTAACATTACATCAGCTGAATCGCTTCGGTCCTATAGTATACATGACAGGGAACTCAATCCAAAGTCATTTTAAAGCTTGTTGAAAAAGTACCTATGGCGCCTCTCAGGCACAGAAATAAAACCCTTAAAATACAACTAACTCTCTTCCCTTTTTGACATAAGGCTGTTTTGCTCGGCTCAGGACTCTCCACCATCTTTACGCCTACACAAAAGGTCCATTCTTCCCTGACTCGTACATTAATATTGCTACAGTATCTAGACTCCAGCACTCACAAACAATGTGGCTGGAAACCCCTTTCTTTCAGTGAGTGAATTCGTCTTGAATTCCACAGGCCAAGTGCAAGCACTCTTTATACTCCACAGGGGGCTCTTATTGTGACTGACAAGTGCATATGTTGAGTGAATTACATTTGCTATGTCATTTAAACGGGGCTTCCATATATGACAACCACATGTCTGTCCACCAGACAGAGGCTACCAAGTGAGCTAATGTCTCTGTTTTATTTATGTTGGCAGAGATCAGATACTGGAGGCCACAGAGGACTAGCTGTAGTATTTTCACACCTCGGACTTCGTGCTAATGGCCCCTGGTTCCCTGTCCCTTGATCCCCCACAAAATCCATTAGTGGCATGACTCCATCTGCTCAGCTCCTTACACCTGAAAGAACTGTGTCTAGGTCAAAAGTGGAGAAGTGGAAGGGAGCCACCTACACCTGATTGGAGACATTGATTGAATTCATATGAAACAGATCCGGGGACGCCTTGAAAGCGACTGAAAATGCTATTTCACGTGCGATTCCACAAGAGAAAGAGGCAGACACAAAGGAACCGGGAAAGCACACAGATCTGTTTGCTTCACTATAAGAAAACCTGGAAATCTGTGCAAGCAGACTTGGAACAATATCATAAAATATCATAAATCCTGATCTCCCCTTGAAAACCAGCTGCTTAAGCTGCACAGATGGATCATATACATCAGGTGTGAGCTTGAGGAGGCTTGTTAATAGCACAGGTTTTTTATGAAGTCCGCGTGTCAATGGGAGATTTACAATATGTGCCAAAATTTCAACCGTCTGGATACCTGGCAACAGAAGCGAGCACTTCCTGTCCAGGTGGGATCTAATCTTGTTAGGGGACTTCTTCTGCTTTATAAATACAGGACGCCAGCTCAGACAAACAATACCCAATAAACCACAAAGGAAGAGCGATGTGTTTATACAGCTTTGTTTAATGACTGCCCTATCGCTGGCAGCCTGACTTTCAACATTGCGCACTGCACCTAAAATGGAATTAGGAGTCTTGATGCTAATGTGACCACAGATTGGTGAATTACCGTTCTTACTGTCTTTTCTGTGTTCACAGAGAGGAATGCTGGTCACACAAACTGAGTGAATTCATGACATTCCAGCAGGCTTATCTGGCTGCATCTGCATGGACTGGACCAGACAGCACGCTGCCTGCAGACCAGTCTGTCGCCACTCTGCATTCAACCCTCCAAATAGGGGTTTGTGTGTATCCATAAATGTTAGCGCACGCAGTTCTGCAGGGTAAGGGAGGAAGGGAATGGTGGCTTATGAAAGCACATGTTGCATAGCTGTTGTGCATTAAAAGCATTCTGTCTTTAGTGCCTCTGTGTGTGTCTCTTCTCACCTTTCCCATCCCTGGGTTTTCCTTCACTTTGGAAACAGCACGGAGCAGACATGGCGGGGCAGGGGGTGGCGAGACCTGCAGGATACCGCTGAAGTTGGTCGGGTAAATGGAGGGTTCTTGCGGGTGAAGCAGGGAAGGCAGGTTTTTCTTCCGCTTGGAGGAAAGATTCAGCTTCTGAGCTGCCCTGGAGGGGGAAAGAAAAAAAACAAACCTTGAAAGTAAAGCTATACTTAGAAAACTACCAAGCTGTAAAGTTAAGCAAATCCTTGTTCTTTCTCTCTCTCAAGTAATGTTTCAATGGGGAGGTACTCTACCAAGAGGTTATTGATTTTAAATGTCTACCTAGACAAAAACCACACACTAACACTTTAACATAAAGGTCAACAATCTGCTCTTAGTCTGCCAAAGTAAACAAAGTCAGGAGGTGAGTTACACTATGCCACCACTCCCAACCCTTCTCCACTCTAAAAATGCTTTTCCCTCAACTCCCAACTCATACTCCCATACCAAGAAGGATAATGTTTCAGCTCTCGACTTTAACTAAAGGTGGAATCCTCTTATACCTTTATGTTTTTATACAGAACAGCTCTCTAAGACAAATGATCACCAGGTTCTTTGCCTCGAAGGGACCAGATGCAGACTGTAGAGACATAGCAGAAAGGCACAGGAAATACATGCACTTATTTTGATCAAACATAGCAAAAAAAATGTCATGGATATGACAGCTGAGGACTGTTGAAACACTTCCTTCTAGCACATACTCATGTCCTTCTCTGCTAATCATTGCAGCTAAGTGATGACAGTATCATCTGGCTGGCTGTGACTCAGAAGGTAGAGCAGGTGATCTAATAAGAAGTCATGGTTCAATCTCTGGCTGTATCCCAAAGTATCCTTGGGCAAGATTCTGAACCCCGAGTTTCTCCTGATGTGTGACTGTTAGAAAAGCATTAGAAAAGCACTATATAAGACCCAGTTGTTTTAGTATTTGAGACATACATGGAACATGTATGTATTTTGGGAGTTGTAAACAACCTCAATAACACCATCAGATGTTAGTTTTTGTGATATCTACATAGTGACATGACAGTTCTGCTGATACCAAACAGAACCCAGTTCTGTAAGTGAATCCAGCTTTTCAACAGTTTAAACTCCACTGTCATTCTGGCCTCATTTCAAAGTCAAGGAGAAGATCTTCACGGAAAAATCTGAATGATTCATTCTTTTTTGTCAAAACTTTTTCAACTTTATCGGCAACACCAATGTCTCTGCCTGGCCTGCAGGGACCCCGGTCCAAGTGGTTCTAGTTTTTGCTTTGCCCTAGATCAGTGAACACACACCTCAGGCAGTAATTCAAGGTCAACAAGGAAAGTAATACCCAACGGTAATTCAAATGCACTCAAATGGGTTTTATTTAAGCAGTCAGATTTCAGAGAAGTACGGGAAGACAAAGAGGCGGCTGTTAACATGAAGGAAAGTGTGGCGCGGAGATTTAAGGAAGACCTGAAGTGGAGAATAGAATGTGAAAAATCTGCAGAGCAAGGCTTTTGGGGAGAGGTAGAGTACATAGAGAACATGAAAAGGAGAAAAGAGGAAATCTGGACAACAAAAAGGAACAGATCCATGTCCTGGTGAGTAGCATTTTTCTAAAAGGCCAGCCTGAGCTCATTAGCCGTGTTCTGGGCTTCTCTGGACAGGACTGGGTGGGCTGCTGCCAAAAACAGAACCCCCCTCTCCTCCCTATCTCCTTGTGTCCTGGAGTGACAACCCACCCCGCTTCCTCTTCTCCACACCCTCCCCTCTCCAATGTACACCCCCTGCAGTGACAGCCCAAGAGCACAATCAGCGAACACACTGCTTGCTGATGGAATAATTATTGCATCCAAGAAGACTACAGGAGAAGCCGCTCCCCGGGGAGCTGCCTATGTGTGATAGCATGCGAGACGGATCGTGTGACACGGAGTGAGATGGAATAGATGAATGTGAGATGGAGAGAAAGAAAGGGGAAACTATAGCAGAGCACACGTGGCTGCGCGAGACTACGAGTGTGCACGTGCATTTATGAGAGGTATCCGCAGCACATTCATTCAAGATAAATTTACCCTGTCCCTCTGTCTCTCGCTGCCTCGCTCTCTCTCTCTCTCTCACCCCTCACCTCATTCTCTCTTCTCTCTCGGTTTAGACATAAATCAAGCAGCACCCATAGAGTTGCATAGAAAAAAAAGGCACTCCACTTCATTTGTAACTGTTTTGACCAGAGAGTAGCGTTCACAGCCCAAAGCTGCGATTGTAACCTTGAGCTTTAATTCATGCAACACAATGACAATCAGTGCACATGCTCATGAATGGAAGGTGAAGGATGATCATGCTAGAGCGTTTTTTTTTTTTCTCAACACAGTCACATGTACACAGGTAAATTAACTGCTTGTCTCTCCCTACCTCTCCCTCCCACATTCTCGCCTACACTCTTTCCCTCTCCTCACACAACTATATGATCAGTCATTGGGGAAAAAAAAAGAGAGAGAGAGGCAGTGAAGACAGGCTCAGATTTCTTTGCCTACAACAGCTTGTCCACCTGTTCACTCAATCTCTATGCTAATGAAGCTGTTTTCCTTTACAACTTTCTCTAAAATGCTCAAAGGAGACTCTACATGTATAAGGAAGCAAAGCACTTAGATTTTGAATTAGGGACAAAACGTGAAAATACGCTCGTGTTTTATG